>CATIWM010682403.1:0-25644 GCA_949671775.1 Mallotus repandus
GCTGCGCCATCGATGTTGATTTTAATCCAGCAGACCAGAGGCTTTAACCACGAAACCGAAAGCTTCAAAGGAGCTTTTCTCGGATTACCACAAATATGAAATTTGCAAAGAATTATTAACTCATCAATTGAATTATGCATAGTACCCACTTTAAAGTGCTCAGTTTCTTTAATCTCCTTGCAAACCAACCGAAGAGCATTAGAAATAGAGACAACCCTGTTATGAAAATAACTTGGTCCCTAACAAACCAAATATGACGTATTACAGCAAGAATTCCTGTACGCCATAAAACTACCAACTAGGATGAAAACTTGTGATGCCTAACAGACTTAAAAAGAGAAACAAAGTCATAAGGCATAACCAGATGCACATTAAATAAATTACCTAAAGCATGCCATAAGGTAACCGAAAAATGACATTGAGGAAAAATATGTTCAAGAGTTTTTGAAGCTTCCTCACAAATATGATATCGAGAAACCAAAACTACGCCTTTGTTACACAAAACATCATACGTAGGGAGAGCAGAATGGATAGCTCTCCATGCTAGCAAGGAGTGAGCCGGATGGAGATAGTGACGCCAAAGCTCTCTTCCCCAAGCAACTTTAGAATGATGAGGACGATAGAACTGATAGAATGATTTGCATGAAATTAAACCATTCTTATAGGGGTGAAAAACAAAAACGTCATCACTAGAATTCGAAAAAATAATATTATCAATATCTGTAAAAATCACAAATATGATATCGAGAAACCAAAACTACGTCTCTGTTACACAAAACATCATACGTAGGGAGAGCACAATGGATAGCTCTCCATGCCAGCAAGGAGCGAGCTGGAGGGAGATAGTGACGCCAAAGCTCTCTTCCCCAAGCAACTTTAGAACGATGAGGACGATAGAACTGATAGAATGATTTGCATGAAATTAAACCATTCTTATAGGGGTGAAAAACAAACACGTCATCACCAGAATTCAAAAAAATAATATTATCAATATCTGCAAAAATCAACAGGAAAGCCATTCAAAAATCTTATGAAAGATGCCAAGAATTCTGAAAATAAAGATAAAAAATTCGAGATTTCAAATGCTTATTAAAAGAATGGGGAATGGAAATTTTATTAAAAATAGTGTAACTCAGCCAATTGTCGTTCCAAAAGTTTAACTTGGAATGCTTAGAGACCAACCATTGAGAATTATTTTGGATGTCATGAAAGCAAGCTTTATCGAGCTCCAAACTAAAGCAAAAATATAGGAAGG
Source organism: Mallotus repandus (assembly GCA_949671775.1). Classification (NCBI taxonomy): domain Eukaryota; kingdom Viridiplantae; phylum Streptophyta; class Magnoliopsida; order Malpighiales; family Euphorbiaceae; genus Mallotus; species Mallotus repandus. The sequence continues at coordinate 1,256 of CATIWM010682403.1, forward strand.
CCTAGCCATATTAGCAGCATTAATATATCTTAAGCGAAGGAAAATAAAAACAAAATCCTGGCTACAATGAACTTTCCATGCTAATTTGTAAGGCATAGAAAAATTAATATGATGAAGTCTCTTTAAACCAAGACCACCCTTCTCCTTGGGAGCACAACAAATGTCCCACTTCACCATAACCATCTTCTTATCAGTGATTGAACCAGTCCAAATAAAATTACGAATGGACTTCTTAAGATTTTTAAGCATCAAAATCGGCCATTTATAAATCATAAATAAGTGCAAAAAAGAGCCATAAATGACCAAATTCACCAAAGGCACTCTACTAGCCATGGAAAAAGCTTTCCCGTTTAAGCATTAAACTTCGATAAGACCTTGTTTGCTATACTTTGAAGCTAGCATTTTTTAGGTGCACCGTGAAAGAGAGGAACACCCAAATAATTCAATGGTAAGGAAGCCTTTTTCATGCCTACGATACTACTAATCAAGTTGGCTCTTTGAGAGGTGAATGAACTACCAAAAAAAAATATTAGATCTTCCCCAATTGACTTCTGACCCGAGATAGCTCCATAAGATTTAGAAACCATGGTAATTTTATGAATATTAGCTTAAGAAGCACGATAAAAAATTAAGATGTCATCCGCATAGAGAAAATGAGAGGGACACTTTACTCTAACACTAGCATACATGGGAACCAAAGAGGAATCCCAAAAAAATTAATAACATGACAATTCAAATAATCTTTTGCAAGATAAAATAGAAGAGGGGAAAGAGGATCACCTTGCTTAACCCCACGAGAACAAGTAAAGTATCCTTTAGGAGAGTCATTAATCAAAATGTAAATTCTAGTTGAGCGAAAAATAGCCAACACCTAATTACAAAATTTATCCGAGAAGCCAAAACTACGAAGAACAGCAAGGAGAAAATCCTAATCCATATAATATAAAAGCTTTGTGAATGTCAATCTTCGTTGTCATATTACCACCAACACATCTCATATTAAGAATATTGACATTTTCAGAAGCTGCTGCAATATAATCTTTAATGTGGCGACCTTTAATAAAACCAAATTGAGGAGGAGCTATAATCTCACCAATAAAAGACGCCAATATATTTGCCAAAATTTTAGTAATAATTTTGAAAACAAAATTACTAAGAATGATTGGCCTGAAATTCTCAACCGAATTTGCACATTGAGTTTTCAGGATTAAAATTATAAAGCTCGAATTTAACCCAGTCACAATATTACCTGAGAGGAAAAAAATGTGAACTACTTCATAGACATTTCGTCCCACAATAGACCAGCAATGCCTGAAAAATAAATCAGTGAAACCATCAGGGCCTGACGCACTATGAGGATCCAAGTCAAAAATAACCTCCTTAATTTCTTTTATAGTTGGCATTGTACAAAGAGCCAAATTATAATCATCTAAAACCAAGTGAGGGATGACTGAAGATATAGAAGAAAAATCTTTCTGCAAAGTATTAGCTAAAAATAAAGTAGAGAAATAATCAAGAATATGTTGCTCGACAACATTTGCATCTGAAATCATAGAACTATCAATGAGCAGCCTATGAATACCAGATTGAGGTCTTCTACGAGCCAGAAGACCATAATAGAACTTGAAATTTCTATCCCCATCAAGTAACCATTTAAGGCGACATTTGTCTTTAATGAGAGCTTCCTAATTCCGAAGATGATAAGACAAAGTGTGATTAACAACTAGTTCTTTGGCATGAAGTTCCTCTGTAAAACCTGAAATTTTAATCTCAGATTAAACTTGAAGCAATTCTTGTTTAGCAACAACAATGGAAGAGTCAAGAAGGCCAAAAATTTCTTTATTCCAAACTTTTAAAAAACCCTAAAGCAATTTGAGTTTTTGTATAAGATCTACCATAGGATGTCCCAAAATAGATTGAGCATTCCAAAAATTTTCAATAGCAAAATAAAAATTATCATGATTAATCCACATAGAAAGAAATTTAAAAGGCCTCTGAATATGAGTATTAGCATGCTTACAACTTAGAAGAATCAGATTATGGTCAGGTTGATGGCGCGCAAGAGCTGTACACTCAATAAAATTCCAAAACTAAAAAGAAAAAGAGTTATAAAACACTCTATCCAATCAAATATCTACTCTCGCAATACCTCATCTATGATTAGTCCATGTATAAAAAGGACCTTTTGTATTAAGGCAAGTCAACTGACAATCTTCAATTGCTTTAATAAATTCCAAACAAGATCGGCGAACCAGAGGTGATCCTATTTTTTCATGAGCATCAAAGCATGCGTTAAAGTCATTAAGAACAAATCCAGTCGAAGAAATCAAACTAGAAATATAATGGAGCTCCTGCCATAAAGAGCACCAACTAAAGGAAAGAACATCAGCATAAACACATGATACAGTGGTCAAGTCATTCCCTATCAAAAATTGCACTGTGATTTGTTGATCCAAGCAAGCTAAAAGAGAAACATTGCTAGCACCCAACCTATCCAAAACCAACACCCAAATAGAAGGAAAAGAAGATAATTTTGAGCAACAAAAGATAACTTCAAAAGTGCCAAAAATTAGAGGAAATAACATCAAAAATAACTTTTGGTTCAAAAAGACAAAATGTCAGGAGAATATGTTTTACAAAAATTAAATAGGGATCGTTGAGTAGGGCCATTACCAATCCCTTTAAAATTCCAATATAAAACATTCGTTGGGATATTTGTTTATGACAACGAGTAATCAATCTAGTACTAGTCAACATTGCCGAAATAGAAGGTTTCTTTTACTTCTTCTTGCTCGAAACTGTAATCCATGGTTGCTCACGTTTTAATTCCTCCTATTCAGTTTGATCAGCCTAATATCGATTACTCACAGCTTGCAGCTCTAAAAGAGTGTCATTATTTAGGTTGGTTTTTGAAGCCAAAGGAGAAGTGACAAAATCCTTTTCTAAATCTGTAGCGAATTAAGCCCAAAATAATTACTAGGCAATGGTTAATATAAGAGTTTGGGCTCAAAATAAGACCTCAAGCATAGTATAACATCTTTTTTAGGCTCAAGTTGTAGCTGGACCTATGGAATCGAAAGGAGCAAACCAACCTCTAAAATCCATGGAAAATTTGTCACCATCATACCTTTGTTGTTAAAAATACCCATATATAAACTACAATCAATCACATCCCTAATCTTGTTTTTATTGCCATTATGGCCTACCTAATTATTTTTATTTAATTATTACAAATACTTCTTTTTTATTTTTTTATTATTACAAATACTTCTCTGATTATTTGTCATCCATCTTATGCATTTTTTTAGGACTAATTTTAATGGTAAGTATGTAGGAAATAAATATATAGTAAAATATTGACCCCTATTACCATTAGAAAGAGGTGGTACAATAAAGACCATATATACACTAGTTTTACTTGTGGATTGTCAAACGGACTTTAGTTTGATGTTTAAGAATTTCGAAGCAAAACTGTTAGCCATATGATATGTCAAATTCAGGTCCCAAAGATTGCGTGTTGCTTTTGTATAATATACTATATATCTATAAATGCAATGTATCAGAGAAATGTATCTGTGTGGAAATCATTGGCCTTTGAAATAGAGGCCTTTGATTTATCCTGAACACCTCCTTCAATATTACCTAAGTCTTCTAATAATGGCATAGTGGTTGTAACTTTATGCAACTTTGCAAAAGTATTTATAACTGGGACGTCATCAAGTGCACCGAATTTGGGTTTCCAGATTGTTTGGACTCTTGACCTTCCATGCTTTTAGTAAGGAGCAGGCTCTTCTTTACATTCTGGAGGTTGAAGCTTATTTAATTGGCAAAGAGCTGCATTATGTCCAATCGAATGATAGGTAGTGCAGAGTTGAGGAAAATTTTCGACGCTAACATTAATATTAAGTAAAGAGACTTCACATTCTAATACAATTTAATACTGAAGAGGTTGAGAAAGGTCAATATCAATCAACACTCTAGAAAAATCTCCATAATCCCCTTAAAGAGTTGTTTTATCAACCTTAATTGTTACACCAATATTATGAGAAATATCAATCAAAACTTGAGGATCCCATAATTCTCATGGTAATCGATAAAATCGAGTCAAAATTTGCATTGTAGATGTTTTTTCTTTAAAATAATCGAAGCCTGGACTCCATCTCTGAAGACGTAAAATACCCAGTTTCAATGATAAAGAACCTCTTCCCCAAATGAGTTCATTGTCACTTGCTGAAGTTAACAAAACCTGGTGGAAGCCTCGGCCTAATGAAATAAGCCTCAAATAATTCAGACCCTAAAGCTTTGAGAGTTTATGTTTCAATTTTAGCAAGGTCCATGGGATATCTCCTTTGTTCAGAATGACTCTGGCAATGAGGGAATGTAGACATAAGTTTAACCTTTTTATATAAACCTCAGTGTTTATCTTTACAGCTTAATACATTCTCGCTTTAGGAATTGTTGGCATAACAACGTTCAATAAAGGTGTAACAACATCAGCATAAGATTTTGGAGTAAGAGCTTTCAGGAACAGAGTTAAGATTGGGTTTTGCATGATCGGTAGAAGGACGTAAAAATCCATTAAAAGTAAAAAGGGCAGCATGACTTAGATAATTGTGATCTGGTGGAAGGCTAGAAACAGAACCTAACGCCGACATGATGATGATGAAGCTAGGTTTTTTTTAATTTCTCAATAAATGAAATCATCATTTTAGTTTTTAACATTATAATTAATTTGCTAAGTTACTGAACTTTCTATTTAGTATATGTATTTCTATCTAAAATATTTAATTTTTGGCAAAACAATATACGAGTTGTGTAATATTAATTAAAGCGCATATTTAAAAAATTATATTTAATTAAAGTGCATATTTAAAAAATTATATTAATTATAATAGAGGCCAGTTAGAGGTGGTTAAGCCAAAGGTGGTGGTGGCAGTGACAGATAAAGAATAGAAAAAATTTGGTGGTTGTGGCTTCGTCGGTGTTGTTGATGGCAGTGGAAAGAAAGAGAGAAAGAGTTTTTTATTTTTATTTTTTTCCTTTCTGACAAAAGAGGAAGGGAGAGGCTTCATTTAACCCTAAAATTCAGTGACGGACAAGTCAGTCGGTAATTCATAGCTGAATTTTAGGGTTTTTTCACTTATATCCCTTTTACGATGGATTGACATGTTTGTCATTAATTAATGACGGGTAATAAATCCGTTACTAATCAGTGATTAACAAAATAGTGCAAACACTGCTAACTATTAATGAGGGTTTTGCCTATCCGTCATAAAATCCATTACTAATTACTTTGTAGTATCCACTATCAATCGCTAATTTGTCATTAAATAGCGACGAATTTAATGGATTAAATCCATCACTAATATCTGTCCTTATTTTTCCTTTTTTAGTAGTGCCCTATAGTACAAAGCGACCAATCTCCTAAAAATACTCTTGAGGTACAATTTTTAAGCTCTTTTTTAAATACTTTGAATGATTCCATTAGCCATAAATTGCCTTTCAAATACAACAGGGGAAAACCACCAACTCGATGCCTACCCGACCATGAAGAAAAAGTGAGGAAAATCCCCATTGCTCATCATGGGTCCACTTAAAGACTATCAGAGCCCCTGTAGGTGGTGGGGTTCAGCATGCACCCAAGTGTTTAATGACCATAACACTACGTGAGCTCAAGGCCTGCCAGGAAATACAAAATAGGTTTTAAGCTCAAATTGGAGATGGAGTCGCTACCCAGATAAAACTCGGGACACACTGTACAACAACTGGATTCCACAGAGGTTCCTAGAAGCTGTCTTTAGAGAAAGGGTTCAAAAACTAGGTATGGGCTTTATGAATGCCTACCCAACCTTGCGATTGATCTCTGTGTGTGTTTTGTATTTTATTACCTTTAATTATTAAGTTATTTCCTTATTAATATGCAAATTGGGATTATCTTCAGTCAATTGTCAAATTTTACATTTTTAATCCGGATTTGCACATTAGTCCATTTTCAATTTTTATAAGCCCAATATCCATTACCAATAATAATTTACAAACATACACTTAAAGAAATGGGGAAGGGAGTAAGGCTTACAAATTGTTACACAACCAAAATAGCAATAAAATAAAAAGCGGAATAAATACATTCAAGCCAGTTACGACATCAATATTATAAATGATTAAGAATCATCCCAAATCACTATAAGATTTAAAATATTAATCTCTCTCATAAACAAAAATATCCTATAAAAGAAAACTAACTTGTTAGTTTTAATCGAATGCAAAATAATTGCAAAATAAATAAATAAATACTCAATTATAGCAAATATCATGATAATCACATGCAAGATCGAGATTCAATATGAATTGAATAAATTAAAGACACAAATTACACAAAATAAGCATGAGGAATTAAAGTCAATTTTAACATATTTTTGGTGGAGCAGTGGCGCCTCTTCAAAGAGGCATCGCCTTTAGGTGAAGAGGCGACTACAAGTCAACTCAACCTAAAGGGGTGACGCCACTTCAAAGAGGCGTCGCCTGACTAACAGACACAACAACAAAAATAGCTTTCTTAACTTCTAGGTAAAGCAATAACTAAAGGCAAATAACTGAAAATCACATATACCCTTAACAATTTAAAAGATCATGGTATAAACATAATATAAAATGAGCAATGAATCCAAGAAAATAAAGAATAAAATAAGGGGAAGATAGTTTTATGTAAACTTAAGACTTCAAATGGAAGTTCTTACTGATTAAACCACGTTTAATGCTCCTAATTCAGCCTTCAGAGACTAGTTATGATTGTGATCCTAACTTGAAAGCAAGAGAATCCTTCTTCCTCTTTAGAAATCAATTTTTTTAAGCTAAGACTCCCTCTTCTTCCCATCCTCTTCTTCCTCCTTTGTTTTCTCCTTTTTCTCTACTAAAAACCTGTCTAGAATTCCCAACCTTTTAAAAATAAACTTTTCTCTCCTTTTAATCTCCCCGCATGCTTGACAAGACATCCCTTTTTTCTACCCATCATGACACCTCTTTTTTGCCACCCTTTTTGCCCCAAAAATCAACCATTCACGCTAAAAAATCAGAGGGGTAAAGTGTGGGCCCACCCCCTTGCACTTGCTGTCAAGTCTCCATTTAATGAAGGTGCTTGTAGGCAGTACACAGGCAATGGCTCTTTGAAGAGGCGTTGCCTGATCGAAGTGGCAGCTATAAAGGTGGCACCTCTTCGGTCAGGCATCACCCCTTTGGCCTAATTTTATGGATTGGGCCTAAGTGGGCTAACATGGGCTTGGGTTTAAGCTTGGGTTTAGGCTTGGGTGGAGTTTTAGGTCCATTCTAAAGAGGGTTTCAGGTTTCTTTTGCATTCAAGAATTGAACCATTTCATCATCGGGTTTTCATTGCAGGCTGATCAAACCACAGGTGTCCACAGTTTGCCCCCTTGATTTTTCGAAAAAACTAAATTCATGTAATCAGTTTTTTTTTTTTGAAAAAGCAACATGTACAATAAAAGCAATAACAATAGTAAAAAAATATATGTTGGACCTTAAAGATTCGCTCGAGAGGTAGATTCTTCAAACTTGAATTGTGAACCTAGGGGATTCAAACCTGATCAGTCACTTTGTGAACTTTGGAGATTCAAACCCGATTAGTCACTCTGTGAACTTTTGGGATTCAAACTCAATCAGTCATTTCTACATTATGAACCTTGAGGATTCAAACCCGATCAGTAACTTTGTGAACTTTGGGGATTCAAACCTGATCAGTCACTCTACGAACTTTGAGGATTCAAACTCGATTAGTCATTCTGAATTATGAACCTCAGGGATTTAAACTCGATCAGTCACTTTGTGAACTTCGGATATTCAAACTTGATCAATCATTTCGTTAATTTTGGGGATTCAAACCCGATCAATCATTTTGTGAACTTCGAGGATTCAAACCCGATTAATCATTTTATGAATTTTTAGGGATTCAGACCCGATCAGTCACTTCCGTAACAAACTTTAATCGTGAACTTTAGTCTGAAAAACTTCATCTTCTACATAGTTAACTTCAGGGTATACCTGAGGGAGGTTTTTTATTTTTCTTCAAAATCCCTCTTTCTTAATAAATTCTCTTTTCTCTAAAAAGGACCCCTTTCTTTTTTATTTCTTCTTACTTTTCCTTTTATTCCCTTCCTATTCTCCTTTTTTATATATACTTTCAAAAGAAGACCCATTCTCTCCCATTATATCATTCTCTTTTCTTCTTACCCACGTCTCTCTCTTTTCAAACTCTCATCACCATGGATGTCGCACGGACACTCGATCTTCCCTAGTGGGATCCTATACTGCCTCTCATTCACTGGCTATGCACTCTTGGCTTCTTGATTCAAGATGAGATTTCACTCATTGCGGATGTGCGTTCTCATATTTGCGGGATAGCTTTTAGAGAGGTTGGTATCCAAACCAATTGCTTTTTTCTATAAATAACATGGGGTTATTGTTAGTAAACGTATATTTATCATTAAAATTGAGAATGCATGTGATTAAATTGAAAAAAATTAAAAGATTCTAAAAATGGTTCATCTTCTCCAATACAAAGAGGCATCACCTCTTTGATGAGGCAATCACCTCTTCGTTGAGGCTATGACCTCTTCGCCTTATGGTGCCGGTATTGCCTCTTCACGTAGAGGTGCCACCTATTTAATGAGATATCACCTCTACATATAGAGGCGTCACCTCTTCAATAAGGTTTTGCTTAATTTTTCTTCAAATTTCAATATTCACGCACTAATTTAAACTTCCCTATTAATCTGTTCACTTTGTAGCTCGATTCTCACACTTTTAAGGGTGCTGGGAGCTTTAGCGGTGCTTGAGCCTGGTATGATGAGCTTTCTGAGGTGATTAGAGCTTGCATTCGAGACACCGAATTCTCTAACTTTATCCTTACATTACCCACACAGTAGGGATAGATAGACAACCAGCCTCTTCATTCTTTAATAGAGAGGTGGTTTGATACTATGCACATCTTTTACCTCCCCTTCGGTGAGTTCACTCTAAACCCAGTCTCTTTTATTATCGTTACTGGTATAGCCTGTGCATGAGACACAGTTCCCCTAAATGCGAGTTTCCATTAGATGACACTAGACTGAGTTGCTTATATTGATCGACTGCTTGACATGTCCCAAACATGAAGGGGATGCATACCGTAAAGCTTGATTTGATTTTGAGTTATTACACTCTAGAGAGAGTTGAGGCTGCTACTATTGCCCGCTAGATTGATCAGGTGGTGAGGGCATTCCTGATTTATTTGCTTGGCACTACTGTCTTTGCCGACATGGCTAGCTTCATAAATTTGATCTTTCTTATACCATTATGAGACCTGGATCTTATGGCCTCATATGATTGGAGTAGTTGTGTTCTGGCATACTTGTATCATAGTATGGACGAGGTAGTGCATAAGGCTAAGATGTTTTGTGACTTCTGACATGTTATTCTCATATGTCTCTTTCCCTTCCTTTTTTTGGCTCAATCTAAAAGTTGTTGTTATTAGCCTGTTGACAAATCCTTTCTTTTACAGGTCTGGGCACTAAAGTTGGAGCTGATCATCAAGATTTCATGAGTAAGCGACACTCACTTTCCTGCATTAGCGAGGTGGTGTCCCAGCCACTCATGGAAAAGGCATTTGGCTCATGTTAATGTACATCGCGAGAGGCTGAATAGTTTGACACCTGATGAGGTACCTACAAAATTCCAAAACCATAATCAATAGCATACTAATAGACAAGATTTAAACACTTACCTGTCTTTATCTTTGTAACTATGTCCAGACTTATGGGGCCCCTAGGCTGGATGGTCACCAGTTATGGTCTGTTAAGGACCACTTTCTTTGAAGAGAGTCATGCTCCAAGGACCTGATTACAGAGTTTGGTATCTTGGCGAGAGGATATATAACTGGCACCTAGGTGCTCGAGTGAGATGACCACCTCTTCCTCCTCCTCGGACCATCTTTTGGACACATCTGCTAAAAGGAGATGAGCTGGATCAGGTTGCCACATGAGATGGTGCATATGAGTACTGTGAAAGAAGGAAGTCTTGATATTTGGACTTCGTTCGAACCCATCTCTTACAGAGAGTGCCCTTGGCTGCTGCATCTACATCTGAGGTAAATACATGACTTAACAACTCTACTGTGATTTCACATTTTGCTTGTGAGCACTATTTATGACTTAATCTCTTACTTTCAAGCACCAACTAAAGGACCCTCATCCGGTCCCAGGTCTTCTGCACAGGAGAGGCCACCTCAGCGTCCTTGCACTGAGTAGGGTGGTGAGGGTACTTTATCTAGAGTATTGCCTGCAAGAGCACCCTCTAGTTCTGGTGCGCATATGGTGGCTAGTCGATTTGTTGCCACTCCTTATTTTTGCACCCGATGTTGGCTACCCTCTAGCAACTTATCTCACCAGTTCTTAACACTAGATGAGAGTTTGGAGTCGACACTCACCCCAGAGACTGCTACTCATTGTAAGTTTCTCTTTCAACCTGTTTTCTACATTAACTTTAACATAATTTCAGCACTAACCATTCGTTTCAATTATACAAATACCTCAGGATCAGGGAGATTACATGTATAGGCTTATCGAGGCTTAGTGAGACTACCTGATGCAGGTTACGCAGCAGTGGAAGGTAATATAATCGCCTATATCTGTATGTATGCATGCTTTCATAATTTCTTACTTCTTATTGTACTTGGACAGGATTAAGATGACTCAAGTCAGGCTAGGATTGCTGCACTCGAGCGTTAGGTCACTACTCTCTAGGTCGATGACGAGGATGGTGATAGAGGAGGAGCCTACTGATGACGTTGGGGGTGAGGAGCATGATAGAGAGGAGGAGCACATTGGTGATGCTAGTGATGATGGAGAGGACACCAATTCTGATGCATCTTAGACTAGGACTACCTTAACTATTATGATATTATTGATTTACTGTTTCAACTCTATTTAACCTTTTGGAATTTTCATGCTTTAGTTTCACTGAATGTTGCAGAGCTTAAATCTATTTCAACAAAACTTTGAATTATTATATTATTATCTTTCACATAAATTCTCCTTGTTGATAGTTTACCTTTTATACTTACATAGTAATTAATTTGATCAATACAACAAAAGTATCTGGGTTCGACTGTTGGAGAGGTGTCACCTCTTAGTGAAGAGACAACATCAAAACACCTCTTCGTGCTGAGGTATCGCCTGATAGATGAGATGATCGCCTCAGTACTTATCTGTAATTTTTTTCTTTAATTCCTTAAATCTCTACACAAAATTAAAATAGCTATTTTGTCCCTTATCTTCCCAAAACCTTCATTTTCAATTTCTAACATAATTGAACCCTAAAAATGGCAGAAAGGAGGCTCAAACAACTACAACTGGTCTTGAAAAGCTTAGATGGTGAATCATGGGCAAAGCTAGATCCTTTTCACCTATCAATTTTCAGATCTTTTCATGCTAGGAAAATAAAATTCCCTTTTCTTTATGTTGTAGCTCGATTCTAGGATCCTTAAAAGCATGTTTTTCGGTTCAACATACTAGAGATATGCCCCCTGCGAAGGAATTTGAAGCTATTTTGGGCTGTCAACTAGATTCTGCTTGCCAAATTACAATCCCTTAGGTTGGAACTCCAGATTTACACTTCATCCACTATCAAATGGCCAAGTTGTTTAATCTTGCTCCTCAGTCTTCCCTATGCCATATCTTTGGTATTGAAGTCTTGATAGAACCTTTCTTAGAATCCATCGTGGTCGTTAGTAGAAAAGAAGTTTACTAGCCTCAGATGATTACTCTCTACTTGTATACATAGTTCTTGCTTGTTTCTCCTTCTAGCAACTATGATTCAAAAGTTCTCTATATCTTGGATCAAGTGGGAGCAGGCCTTAATTCTTTTCCTCTTATCTTAGCAGAGACTATTATTGGACTGGACAACTTTTTAGAAACTAGGCGATTCTCTGGGAGTCCCCTACTATTGGAGATCAGCTTTCCCTTTTCATTTCTTAATTTCCTACTTTTCTATCATCTTTATTCATCCATCATTCTACAAGCATGGTTCCATGAAAAATTAAGATTACTCGAGCCTCCCATGGACATTGCGCATTACAAGGCCAAGCATTACTGTAATAACAGACTTCACCCTATTCTAGCAGATGTTCGAGGTTGGTTGTCGACATTTCCTGACACTTTGATTCAATGGATGTGCCCTTGGTGGAGATTGCAGCATGTGACCATTCGGTCCTACACCTACTGTGTCCCTATTGTTGGTCTTCATTTTGCCACTTTCTACAATCTTACCCGCCTTCGTTGATAATATGGTCAGAAACAATTAATTGTGGAGCCAGTGCATGAGTTTGAGCCAAGACTTCTCTCTTAAAACTTTTTGGATAACTTGGTTGCAACCTAGCCCTGTAGAATCATTCAGAGGTACATTGACTATGATGTAGGAAAGTTCATCGATGATCAGTACAAGGCATGGATTCAGTTACAATAAATAGAGAAGGATGAGGTCGTGAGAAATAGGAGGACAAGAGAATTGCAAACATCAAGTGCTCAAGGTGTTCAACAAAAGAAGAGAAGCTAAAATTAGTTTTTGAATTTTAATCTTTGTTTACCTTTTTATTGGATGGAATTTTCTTTTTAGTTAAACAATTTACAATAAGCATTTACTGCAATGTTTGACAACTAAGGCAATCCATTCTATTTAATTTAAGTACAAAGTGACTATACATTTTCACTTCTAACATATTTCCTGTTGTTAATTGGCTTGCCCTTGCAAGTTTTCCAATTAACTATTTTCTCTCTCTCTCCTTTTACATGTCCTTAATTTTTACTTAGATCACTTTTTTTGAAGGTTTTTAATCTAGTAGGACTTTTATTTTATATTTTTTTATTTTTATCTCTAATTTTTGCCTAGACAACCTCTTTTAAGGTTTTCTCCCTAGCAAGACTTCACAAAAAGTACTTCTTGAGCTTGTCCAGGTTAATGGGCTCTTTGAATTCATTTCCTTCTAGGTTAGATAAAATAGTGGCGCCCTTGGAAAATAGCTTCTTTACTAGGTATAGTCTTTCCTAATTTGGCTTAAACTTTCCTTACGGATCAGTCATGATGGGCCTAGTAAGCTTTAACACCAAATCACCCTCTTTGATCTTACCCGGCTTAATTTTCTTATTGTAAGCTCGTGCTATCCTCTTCTGATACAGCTGAGACTGATATGTGGCTTTCATTCTTTTCTCATCCAATAATGTCAATTGTGCTAACCGGCTTTCTACCTACTAATACTTGGGGATTTTGGATTGCAAGAGAACCCTCAACGATTGAATCTCGACCTCCACCGGCAATACTACTTCGCATCCATATACTAGCGAATAAAGAGTAGCCCAGTTAAGGTTCTGGTGGTAGTTCTATATCCCTGCAGTGTTAATTTTAGATAGTTTGCCCAATCCTTATAGTTCTCCAGTATCTTGGCCAAGATTCTCTTTATATTCTTATTTGCTACCTCTACTGCTCCATTGGCATGTGGTCTGTATGGAGACGATCTATGATGTTCAATCTTATATTCTTCTAACAAAGTAGCTATTTTTGCTTTGAATTGGATGCCATTATCAGTGATGATATAATGAGGTAATCCATTTCTGCAGATCATATTCTTTTATATAGAACCTTGCCATCTGTTTCGCCCCAACAGTCGTGAACGATTATACTTCAACCTACTTGGAGAAATAATCAATCACCACCATGATATAACAATGATCACTGGATTCCTTTGGCCTTATTTCTTTAATAATATCAGTTCCCCAAGCTGCGAATGGCCATGGAGAAGTCAACCCTTGAAGTTCCATAGAAGGCAGATGGCTCACATTTTCATATACTTGACAGTTATGACACTTCTTTATAAATTTCACACAATCAATTTCCATGGCCAACTAGAAACACCCCTGATGAGTAATTATCTTAGTAAGAACTGTTATGTTCATGTGTGGTCCACACACCCCTTCATGAATTGATTCCATGATCTTTCGGGCTTCGTCCTTATCTACACATCTTAAATGTGCCCCGGTCGGCATTCTTTTATACAACATCCTATTATGACTAATGAATTGTCAGGAAAACATCCTCAAAGACATCCTCTCCTTCTTGTTTACATCTTTAGGGAACTGTCCTATTTTTAAATACCGTTGCAGATCATGAAACCAAGGCTTTTCTGCAGGGTCAATTGGCATTACTCTTATCTCTTCATAACAGGGGGTCCGAGACTTCATGAGCATAATAGGTTTGACTTCTATCTGCTTTCCACCTTCCCATGTTGAAGCTAAAGTATCTAAAGCATTTGCCATTTGATTCTCTTCTCGTGGCAAATGTGTGAACTTACATTGGGTGAAAGACAACGAAAGAGTAGCTATGTAATCCAAGTACAATCTCAATCTATCTTCCTTACTTTCCATTTATTGGAGATCTATTTTATCACTAGCACAGAGTCCCCATACACTGTGACCTCTTCTGGCCCCATATTTTGGAGTGCTTTTAGTCTGAAGATGCAGGCCTCATGTTCAGCTTGATTATTGGTTACTTAAAATTCTAACCTTTTTGCCATCAGGATCATCTCTCCTTCCGGTGTGATCAGAATTATACCAATTCTTGCTCCTCTGTTATTAACTACCCTATCAAAGAATATTGTACATCCCTAGATCTCTATTGCTCCCTAATGTTCATCTAGAAATTCTAGTTCTCATTCATGTTTATCATTTACCAGACTTTGAGCTAAGAAGTCTGTCATTGCTCTCCCTTTCACTACTTTCTTTGCCATGTAGTCTATATCAAACTCGGTGAGCAAGACTAATCGTCTGGCTAATTTTCCCGTGAGTGATTGAGTCTGCTAGAGATACCTGAGAGGATCATGCTTAGAAATTGCCTAAACTCTATAAGATTGGAAGTAATGCCGAAGTTTCTTGGTTGCCTAAATCATAACCAAACATGTTTTTTCCACTAGGCTGTAGTTGTATTCATAAGGTAGGAATTTCTTGCTCAGATAATACACTGCATGCTCAACTTTTCCTTCATTCTCTTGAGCTAACATCGTGTCTATTGCATCCTTTTTAATTGCTAAATAAAGAACCAAAGGTTTACTCGGCTTTGGCCGCTGTAAGACTGGAGGATTCATCAAGTAACCCTTAATAGTTTCAAAAGCCATTTGGCATTTATCATCCCAAATCATTAGTTGATTATTCCTTAGGAGCTTGAAGATTAGCTCACAGATAGTGGTTAACTTGGCTATGAACCTACTGATGTACTGTAATCGCCCAATGAACCCCTCGAACATTTTTCTCATTCTTCAGGGCATGCATCTCTCTGATTGCTCTAACCTTATCTGGATCTACCTTTATTCCCTTTTTGCTAACAATGTGTCCTAGCAGTTTTCCAGAAGTTACTCCAAAAATGCATTTCTTCGAGTTTAACCAAAGGTTGTACCTTTCTGCCCTTGCCAGAAACTTGTCTAAAGCCTCAAAGTGCCCTTCTCTAGTTAGAGATTTTACCATTATATCATCCACGTGTACCTCTATTTCTTTATGGATTATATCGTGCAGTAAAGTAGTGACCATCCTCTGATAAGTAGCTTCCGCGTTCTTCAATCTGAATGGCATAACCAAGTAGCAATATATACCCTATTCAGTGGTGAAAGAGGTTTTCAGCTTGCTAATTACTACCATCATGATCTGATTGTATCCCGAGAAGCCATCCATAAATGAATACATCGTACTGGAAGTAGCACTATTGACGAGTGAGTTAATATGTGGTAAAGGAAAGTCATCTTTTGGGCAAGCCTTATTCAGGTCCTTGTAATCCATGCACATTTTGACTCTTCCATCCTTCTCAGGAATTGGAACTATATTTGCTAACCATTGAGTATCATCTATTACCCCTAAGAATTTTACCTTCAATTGCTTTTTGACTTCTTCTTTAATCAAGAGAGCCCATTCTGACCTCAATCTTCTCTTCTTCTGCTTTACCGGTGTGATGTGAGAATACGTAAGGATCTTGTGTTCCGCGATCTCCCTGTCAATCCTAGGCATATCCTCATAGCCCCATGCAAGCACTTTCTGTCTTCTTTTTAGAGTTTTTTTGCATTTTTTCTCTCTCATTAGAAGTTAAATCAGAAGCAATTAGTATATTTTTAGGGTTATCACTTGTGCCTAGATTAAATGATTCAGTTTGCACATAATTAATGTCAAATATATGCATGAAATTATTATCATAAGTAGAATAACAGTTAGGAAACACATCACACAAATAAGCAAAGTCAGATGTCATTGTATTAACTTTAGAAAAGAAAACATCATCAGTTTCAAATAAGTTTACAAAAGAAATGTCAAGGTCATCATAAAAGACATCCATGATAAAGTTTAAGACATAGTTCTCGAAATCCAGCTCCTCTTCTTGATCAACAATGTCCTTCGACTTTATAGCAGCAACGTCCTCCTCTAATTCTGGAGTTAGTACCAATTCTTCCACTATCGGCTCCTTAATAACAACTTTCTTGACCCCGTTCACATATTTAGCAAAGATCTTAAATTCGGGGACTAACTTTTCTACCAGCATTAGAGTTTCAGGAGTTCCCTGGTATGGATACCCAATGCCTTCTACCACAAACTTTTGCCATAGAGTGTGTTTCCTATCTTCGGCCTTCGAGCTCTCAGATCCTCCCTACCCTAATTTGTACTTCAGGATTGGTACCTTCGGGCTAGTGAATTTCAGTAGGCCCTACTGATTTTTTCCCAGTCCCATGCCAGGCATAAAGTTCATGCCACGCATTATGCTCATAATTTTCTTGTTGAACTCATCCTCGTAGAGCACATAGACTTCAAAGCTTGGGCTAATAGAAATTTCCTTGGGAGCCAATTTTAAGGCACCAACAACAACTTTAGTTTCTACTGAGATAATAACCACCCTTCCCTCATATGGAAACTTGATCTTTTGGTATACAATTGATGGTACACCTCCCAAAGGATGAAACCAAGGCCTTCCCAGTAAAATAATGAATGTTACTAGGATATCAATCACGTGTAGATCCACCCAGGTTTCAATAGGTCCAGGTTTTACCAAAGCTCGAAAAGTACCCTCGACAGGTCGCTTCATGTCATCATACGCTTTGATAATCACATCAGATGGTTTCAGGTTAGTCATAGCAAGCCCAAGCTATCTTGAGAGGGCATACATTAATAGTAGAACCGTTGTCCACCATTACAAAACAGGTTAGATTGCCTTTTACTTTAGCCTTGATGAATAAGGCCTTGTAGTGATCTCTTCCTTCAAAAGGCAAGTAATTATAAAAAAAAAAACAATAGCCCCCTCAGGGCTCTTTGTTAGTGAGTTTACCATCTGCTTAGGAGAATAAGCTTTAGGAACCTTTTTCTGGTCCAAAGCCTAGACTAGTGCTTCTTGATGGGTTTTGGAATTCATGAGCAATTCCCAGACACTAGCCACCTACTTCTCTTCTTTCTTTGGCTCTTCCTTCAATTCTTCTTTCTCTATTTTCTCATCCTTGATCTCAGTCTCAGATTTGGATTCTGGCTTAATCTTGTCCTTCCCTTTCCCTTTTTCAGCAATCTTCCTGACTGATCGAGTATCCCTCTCTTTGTCACTATCCCACATATTAATTTGCCTCCCTTTTTCATCAGAGCTCTAGATATCTAAGACATTAACTAACAACTCGATAGGCTTTGGGTTTTGTGGTTCAATGTTAGATTTTAGTAGGCTTAGTGTGATATCAACAAAAGAGTTTAAGACTCGCTCCTATGTTAAACCGGTGTTGATCATAAGGATAGGTGTATTTGGTGGTGGGACATTTCTGTAGTTAGGCAGAGGGTTGTTTTGGGTGTTTGATTTTCTAGATTCTGGATCGTTGATTTTGCCCAAATCGATTAAGTCTTAGATTTCATATTTCAATCAGGAACAATTATCAGTGTCATGTCCAATGGCTTGATGAAATTTGTAGTAAAGTTTTGGGTTGTCATTTGGTAGTGGTTTCCTTAGGCATAAGGGTTGTAAAAGGTTCTTCTCCATCAATTTCTTCACAACCTTCGTAAGAGGCCTACCCAGGTTAGAGAATCTCTAAGGTTGCCTGATGACATTGATCTGCAAACCACTATTTGATCCACTTGCTTCCTTGCTCCCAGACCTTACATTGAAGAATTTCTTCTCCTATGCCAGATCAGACTATTTTTGAACCTTGAAACTGTACAATTCCTCAAAATTCTAAATCTCGAGGTCCCTTAGCTTTTTGGAGAGTAATGGAATGCAACCTTCTATTGCTATCATCAGTTGATCAGATTCAGCTGGCCTGTACCTCATCTGTGCTAGCTTTCTTCTCCATATAGTCAAGTAGTCAGCAAAGGACTCATTAAAATTTAGTATGGTGTTTTGTAAGTAGACACCTCCATCTAAGCGTTTAAACCATATGCTTCACAAACACAGCACACAATTCCTTCCAGTCATTTTGCATATGTGATTCTAAGGCATAGTACTAGCGGATTAGAGCCCCTTCCAATGAAATAGGGAATTGCTTGACAATCTGAACCCTGTTCAGTTCAGTTGCCTTCATGTAAGTCACATATTATTTCAAGCGCAGGTATAAATCATTGGTCCCGGTGTACTTCTTCATATCAGGAAAATTGAACTTTCAGGGAAGAGGATCATCATCTTCATCTAAGTCAAGGTCGATGAATCCATTAAAGCGTCAATTCCTTTCTCTTTTATCATCATTTAGACCTGAGCCATGGCCTTGGTCATGTTTTTTGCCCAATCCGATTGTTCCATATTTTTAAAAAAGCCCACATTTTGCTGGGCCATTGGTTTTGCTAATAGAGTTTCTTGGTCATCCTCTAGTTGTTACCTTGTAGAGGTTTCAACATCCAAGTCAAATGGTGGTGGTGGAGGCGTCAATTGTTTCTATCTTGCTGGCCCCATCATTTCCTGCATTACTTAGCTATTTCTGCTTTCAACTGTTCTTTGAAGGAGTCAGGATCAAAACCAGCCATTGTTGTTTCTTTTGACATTCTAACTAGGCAACCAGTGTCGGAGCATGTCCACACAGAAGACTGATATGAATCTATATCTGTA
Source organism: Mallotus repandus (assembly GCA_949671775.1). Classification (NCBI taxonomy): domain Eukaryota; kingdom Viridiplantae; phylum Streptophyta; class Magnoliopsida; order Malpighiales; family Euphorbiaceae; genus Mallotus; species Mallotus repandus. Next base: position 20,390 of record CATIWM010682403.1, read on the forward strand.
ACCACCACATGTTAGAATTATGCATGACATGTATGCATGAAATGCATATCTATTCTAATTTTCAGAAAAAGAAAATAAGCACATAGTCTATTTACACATAACAGAAAATAAGCAAACACGAAGCTCTCAAACGATATCTCCACCCTTATTTCTTCCACACGCGTATTCAATGGTGAGTTTCTCATCCTAGGATTTTTGGTCTGGGTTTTAATTATCAACGGCGGATAATAAAATTGACGTATACAAGACAACTCTCGAGACAGAACATATAAGTAGTAATTCTTTTAAATAAGACCAAAGTCCACTTTAATGGGCCATAGGGGGCATTAAAGGCCCAATTTGGCATGGTCCATTTTCAATGGGCTTGGGCTTTATTTCAAAGATTACTAAATGGCATAAGGCACATGCATTTGGAACAAAACCTAATGAAAATGACTAAGTCACTAGATGAGCTGAGTCTCGAGTAATAAGCTTTAGCTCTTATAGCTATATACCTCCACTACGTCTCCCTACTCAAAGGTCCATGCGACGTGGATAAGTACATGCTATGAGTGATAATAATCAAATACTCCACCACCAGGTTTGAGTGAAACATAGATAGCAAAGCAATGACTATCATTGGGTTATTTAGGACTGAGTGTATATTGTGTGAAAATGTGTAGTGAATGCAAAAGAAATAAAAGAATAATTAAAAATGATAAAATACAAAACATTAGAATCAATTTCTCTACCCCCAGTGGAGTCATTACTGTAGGCGGTGGGGTTCAGCATGCACCCAAGTGTTTGACGACCAGGCACTGTGTGAGCTCAGGGCCCACTAGGAAATACAAAATAGGCTTTAAGTCCAAATTGGAGATGGAGTCGTCATCCAGATAAAACCTGGGAGACACTGTACAACAACTAGATTACACGGAGGTTCCCAAAAACTGTCCTCAAAGAAAGGGTTTGAAAACTGGGCATGGGCTTACCAAAATAATTTATAATCCTTAATCCCATTTAGTAATAATTAAGGATTATAAATTATTACACAACCAAAATAGCAACAAAATAAAAAGTGAAATAAATAAATTCAAGCTGATTACGACATTAATATTTTAAGTGATTAAGAATCATCCCAAATCACTGCTAGATTTAAAATATTAATCTCTCTCATAAACAAAAAAATCCTATAAAAGAAAATTAACTTGTTAGTTTTAATCAAATGTAAAATAATTGCAAAATAAATAAATAAATACTCAATTATAGCAAATATCATGATAATCATATGCAAGATTGAGATTCAGCATGAATTGAATATATGAAAGAACAAATTACACAAAATAAGCATAAAGAATCAAAGTCAATTTTAACGCATTTCTGGTGGAGCGGTGGCACCTCTTCAAAGAGGCGTCAACCCAATCCAAAGGGGTGACGCCTCTCTGACTAACGAACACAGTAAAAAAAATAACTTTCTTAACTTTTACATAAAGCAAAAACCAAAGGTAAATAGCTAAAAATCACATACACACCTAGTAATTTAAAAGATCATGGCGTAAACATAGCATAAAATAAGCAATGAATCCAAGAAAATAAACAATAAAATAAGAGGAAGATAGTTTTATGTAAACTTAAGAACTCAAAGCTTGAAATGGAAGTTCTTACTGATTAAAACACATTTGATGCTCGTAACTTAGCCCTTAGAGACTAGTTATGATTGTGATCCTAACTTGAATGTAAGAGAATCCTTCTTCCTTTTTAAAAATCAATTCTTCTAAGCTAAGACTCCCTCTTCTTCCCTTCCTTTTCTTCCTCCTTCATTTTCTCCTTTTTCTCTGCTAAAAACCTGTATAAACTTCCTAACCTCTCAAAAATGAACTTTTCTCTGCTTTTAATCTCCCCCCATGCTTAACAAGACATCCTCTTTTTCTACCCATCATGACACATATTTTTTTCCACCTTTTTTGCCTAAAAAATCAACCATTCATGCTAAAAAACCATAGGGGTAAGGTGTAGGCCCACCCCCCTTGCAGTTGCTGTTAAGTCTCCATTTAATGAAGGTGCTAGTGGGCAGTGCAAAGGCGGTGCCTCTTCTAAGAGGTGTCGCCTGATCGAAGTGGCAGCCATAGAGGCGATGCCTCTTCAGTCAGGCGTCGCCCCTTCGGCCTAATTTTATGGATTGGGCCTAAGTGGGCTAATATGGGCTTGGGCTAGGCTTGGGTTTAAGCTTAGGTTCAGGCTTGGGTGGAGTTTTAGGGCATTTTAGGTCCATTCTAAAAAGGGTTTAGGGTTTCTTTTGCATTCAAGAATCGAACCATTTCATCATCGGACTTTCATTGCAGGCCAATCAAACCAAAGGTGTCCACAGCCCCTGAAAACATTTATGCATAAATTGTCTGCTAAGCATATCCATAATACTGTGCAAGAAGCATTGAATGACCCCAAATGGACCTGAGCAATAGTTGAGGAAATAAGCCCTACAAAAGAGTAAAAATTGAACTCTTGTTTTGCTACCAAAAGGAAAGAAATTGTAGGATACAAGTGGATGTTCTCCATTAAACACAATGTAGATGGATCAATAGAAAGATACAAGGCAAGACTTGTAGCAAAGGGGTATACTCAGACCTACTATATTGACTACTAAGACACATTCTCTCTAGTTGCAAAGCTAAATACAATAAGAGATATGTTGTCTCTTATAGAAAATTTAAACTTGCCTCTGCATCAATTCAACATAAAGAATGCATTTTTGCATGGGGGTCTTTAAGAAGAAATATACATGGGCATTCCACCAGGTTTTACCACTCTATCACAAGCTGAAAGAGTGTGTAAATTTTTAAAAATACCTTAGAGGGGGTGAATAGGGCTAAATAAATTAAAACAATGATTAATTTAGTTAAAAGAAATTAAGAAGAGTAGAGATTTGATACAATTGATTTAAGGAGTTCAGATTATAACCAATCCCACATCTCCGCCTAACTTATCCTTAAGTTAGGATTTCCAATCACCCACTTCAATCTTAGTTCCAAGATTGATTACACAAGAGTTTTTCAAGGCTCAACTCAAACCTTTATAAGAGTTTTTTAAGGCTCAACTCTTAACTCTAGCACACAACCAACTCTTAATTATAATGAGAATTTAGAGAATAGAAAAATGCTCAATAGTTTGCTAAGAAATCAATTTGCTCAATCAACTTGTCTAATTTCTTAAATGAAGTTTCAAGGCTTCAATTCATAGTTGGAGAGTGAAAAATAGCTTGTGGGACTCATTAAATTTGTCCCCAACCTCTTTCTTCATCATTAAATGCATGCTCAGCTTTACAAGATTTCAGATGCTCAGGGTCGTGAGTGTAGGCTTAGGATCATAAGCGTTGAAAAATATGACCGCTGCTTGCAAAAGTGACTATTGGAGATGCTTAGGGTCTGGTCAGAGTCGTGAGGACATGTGTAGGGGTCTTTGAAGACTCCAAATGTGATTTAATTGCCCTTAAACATGATCTAAAGCTTGGTCATTTATCCTTTCTTTTCTTGAGCATAATTGTGTACCTAAACTTATAAACACACTTGAATACAAAGCATTAGTGATCCAAAATTGATTGTTAAAGTTAAAACAAAGGTTAAATTGAGATTAATCATGACCTTGATAATGCAAAGGGTCAACAATTTTAAATGGCATTATACCATCTAAAACAATCATTTTAAGCATGGTTTGGTTGGTTTAGCTTGGTAATGAGAAAGCATGGGTTGAAGCAAAGTAACTCATACCACAACCTGTTCTTAAAATATCAAAAGGGAAAGATAATAGCCCTAATAATCTATGTTGATGATATGATAATTACAAGGAATGACGAGGAGGAAATTTTGGACTTACAAAGACACTTAGGAAAGGAATTAGAAATGAACAATCTTAGGGAACTAAATTACTTCTAGGGTATTGAAGCAGCTTGGTCAACATAAGGCATATTTCAATCCCAGAGTAAAAATGTACTTAATCTACTTACAAAAACTAGAATGCTTAATTATAAGCCGACAGATACACCTATAACTCAGAACCATGGGCTGGAGATTTATAAGAACCAAATACCAACAAATCAAGAAAGGTATCAATAACTAGTGGGTGAGTTAATCTATCTGTCCCATACTAGACCGAACATTGTGTTTACTATAAGTCTTCTAAGTCAATTCATGCATAATCTGAGTGAATATCATATGAGGGTAATATTTCAAAATTTGCAATACTTGAAATCATCCCCAATTAGGGTCTCATGTTCAAAAATCACAACCATCTTAATATTGATGGATATACTAACGTCGACTAGGTAGAAAGTACCTTGGATAGGAAGTCAATGTCCGGGTACTTCACCTTTGTGTATATGTGTGTGGGTAAGGGTAATCTAGTGACTAGAAGGTGTAAGAAGCAAAAGGTTGTAGCATTATCAAGTGCAAAAGCCAAGTTCATAGACCTATCAAAGGGGCTTTGTGAACTTCTTTGGCTAAGAAGGTTACTAAGCGGGATTAGTTATCCTCTCAAGTCTAAAATGAACTTATATTGCGATAACAAGACAATTATAGAGATTGTTTATAACCCACTTCAACATGCTCAGACAAAACATGTAGAGGTAGATCGACACTTTATCAAAGAAAAACTTAAAGATAGAATAATCTGACTTTTTTTTATCAAATTTGAAGATTAGCTAGCTTGTATACTCATAAAAGCTGTTTCCAACTGAGTATTTCATGACTCATTGAACAAGTTGAATATTGACCATATATATGCACCAACTTGAAGGAAAGTGTTGGATGGAGTAATTAAAGGAATATGAATGAGAAAATCAAAGCATGATGTTAGCCTTGAATCAACAAATAATTATAATCTAGATTAATGTAAATTAATTTTATACCCAAAATTAATCTTCTGTACGGTATATGTAAACTTATATCATGTAAACATGAAGTACACAGTACTAAAAAATTAGAATTTGCCTTAAATTGAATTTTCGGTTAGAGTTCTAAAATATTAAATTAGATTTGTACAATTTAACTTTCTTATAAAAGAATATAATGTTAAAACAAAATAAAAGGTGAGTTTCTATTTCTTAAAAATTATTAAATTCATTTATAATTTCTATTTTAATAAGCTACCATTGTTTAATAATATTTATTTAATTTATAGTTCTTACTTAGTTTCAAATCACTCAATTAATACATTTGAATACTTTAAAATAATTAAAGTAAAATATATATTAATTTATAATCTACACATCATGCTATCAAAATGAA
>CATIWM010682449.1:0-20575 GCA_949671775.1 Mallotus repandus
TTTATCATTTTAATATTTTTATTTCTATTATTATTCATTTGGGTATTTATTTCTGCATTTTTATGATTTTTTTTTTTTTGCTATTTTTGCCATATTTATGCCTTTTATAGTAAATTTGGTATTTTTATCATAAAGTTCATGTTTTTATGATAAGAATATCATCTTTATCATTTTAATTTATTCATTTATGCATTTTTAGTCATTCATATTAATATTACAGTATTTTTATTATTTTTATTGCATTTTTTGTTATTTTTAATGCCTTTATCCCTTTTAGGGGTAAAATTATCATTTTCATCATAAAGTATCATAAAGTATATATTTTTATGGTGGAAATAACATCTTTACCATTTTAATATTTTTAATTTGGCATTTTATTATTTTTAATTATATTAATTGCATTTTTGTTACTTTTTATTGCTTTCCTTGATAAATTTATTATTCTTATCATAAAGTTCCCATCTTTATGGTGAAAATAATATTTTTATCATTCTTTTCATTACTTTATTTGCATTATTATTATTTTCATTGCATATTTATTATCCTTATCATCTTTATTATTTTCCTTGATAAATTTATTATTTTCAGGATAAAGATAATATTTTTATGGTGAGAATAATATGTTTATCACTTTCATCATCTTTTATACCTTCCTACTTTATTCCTTTATATTTACATCATCATAAAAATCTTATTTTTAATAATAAAAATGATGACTTCACATTAATTTCTAAAATCTTGCATCATGCATACATTAGCATCATTGTTTTCTTATGTATTTAATTATTCCTTTATTTACTATCGTAATTATGAATGAATGGAATATATTAAATTGTACTATATGTGATGTGTGCTTGCATGTGTGTGAAGATTAACCTTTGTTTTGCAGGTTTATTAGAATAGAATTTTTACTTCTTTTTCTCATTTTTATGTAATTAATAGAATAGGTTTTTCCAAGGCAATGTAATCCTTAATCCCAATTTCCCTTTTTATTTTTATTTTGGATGTATTTACTAGAATATGCTTTTTCTCTTGGGTTGTAATCCTTAATCCCTTTCCCCATTTTTTAATTTTATTTTGCTTATTTGCTTGGTTATTTCTATTATTTCTTGCATGCTTGTGTGCTATGTGCTACATGCTACTTGCCTACTTGCTTAATTGATGTTTACTTGTTTATCATGTGATGCATGCTCGTCTATCCAATTATCCCGCGCTTTATTTGAAATGACCAATGCTTGTATGTAGTAAAATGCATCATAAAACCAAAATTAGGGTGAGCAACATGTATAATAAGAAATAGGATAAGTAACTCCTACCCCTCGAAGCCAGATTCTCTAGTTATGGAAGTGAGTTTTTCACTTCTTCCCGATTCAAGTCAGGTGGCAACTCCAATTTTAAGGCCTAATCAATCAGACCCTCCCACAATAATAACACACACAAAAATTCAGTAGATCAGTCGCCATTAGCCTGTGTGCCATGATGCTATAAGCTCATAGATCCTCATGATCTCTCTCCACCGATCACAATAGTCATACATGATTGACCTAGTGCATATCACTAACATTTTAGACCAAGGGTGTATATGTGATAAGTGTTGTGAAATGCAAGTATGTTGTTGTGAAGTTGAGTAAAGTAAGTTATGTATAACAAAAAATAGTCTTTCATGCTACCCCTCGAACTAGAGAGTCTCCCCATTGGAGTCGCCAAAAACCTGTCCTGTGCTTGTCCATTTTGATGATCGTTATGGGACAGGATCAATGTCATGTCAGGGCATACAAGCTTAGGAGACCATTTACCGAAAGTTATAAATGTGGGAGGGTCTACCTGAATAGGCCTTGTAAATTTAAGTCGCCACCTAACTTTTGTCGGGAAAAGTGAATTTCAAAATTCACTTTCCTAACTAGAGATTCTGGGTTCGAGGGGTAAAACCTACTTATCCTATTTCTTATTACAGATCGCTTCTTCAATCATGCCTTCACCTTAGTTTTGGTTTAATGATGCATTTACCACACTTGATTAGTAGTCAATTTAAATTGCATTGGAAATAGAAATGCATGATAATTAGATTTCGGCGTGCACACATTACGAAATAATTAAACAAGCATTCACCAATCATAATCAATCAAATAAGTGATAATGCAATCAAGTAAGCAAGTAGCAAATAGCATACAAGTATGCAAGAGGTAATAATCGAAATAAACATACAAATAAACAAAACTAAACTAGGAAAGAGATTAAGGATTACAACCCTTGGAGAAAACTTATTCTAGTAAATATATCCAAAATGGAAAAATAAAAGGGGAATCAAGATTAAGAGTTACATTTCTTTGATCCTATTCTATTAAATACATCAAAATAGAAAATGAAATAAAAGGAAAATTTCTATTGTAATAAACTTGCAAAATAAAGGTTAGCTTTCATACACATGCAGACACACATCACATTTCAACAGTTATATATATTTCATTCATTTGTGATAAGTAAGAGAAAGATAATTGAAATAATAAAATAAATAAAAAGAAAGCACTTAAACAAATCAACAATCAAGAATGTTAATGAAGATGTATGATGCGAGACTTGAAATTTAGATACTTTGGTGCCAAATTGTCATTTTTGTTTTGAAAATAGATTTTTGTAATAAAAAAATGCAAGGAAATTAAAATAAAAGAATGAAAATGACAAAAGTAATAAGAATAATGAAAATGCAATTAATATAATAAAAATGATAAAACTGATAGAATTGGAATTCTTACCATAAGATGGCAAATTTACCAAGAAAGAGAGTATAAAAATAATAAAGTAATAAAAATGCAGTTAAAAATAATAAAAATGATGAAAATGTAATTTTTACCATAAAAATATGAATTTTCTTATGAAACTGTCAAATTTACCAAAAAAAAGAAAATAAAAATGGCAAAAGTAACAAAAATGCAATTAAAATAATAAAATGATAACAATGAAATTTTTACCATAAAAAAATGTGAAATTTATGATAAAAATAGAAAATTTATTAAGAAGGAAAATAAAAAAGGGAAGAATAATAAAAATGCAACTAAGATAATAAAATGATAAAAATGTAATTTTTACCATAAAAATGTGAACTTTATGATAAAAATAGCAAATTTATCAAAAAATAAAAATGGCAAAAAATAATAAAAAAGCAATTAAGATTAAGAAATGATAAAAATCCAATTTTCACCATTAAAATGTGAACTTTACGATTAAAATAGCAAATTTATCACAAAAGAAAATAAAAATGAAAAATAATAAAAATGCAATTAAAATAGTAAAAATGATAAAAATACGATTTTTACTATAAAAATGTGAACTTTATGATAAAAATAGCAAATTTATCAAAAAAGAAAAATATAAATGAGAAAAATAATAAAAATGCAATTAAGATAATAAAAATGATAAAAATGCAATTTTACCATAAAAATGTGAACTTTATGATAAAAATTGTAAATTTATCAAAAAAGAAAAATAGAAATGGAAAAAATGATACAAATGCAATTGATATAATAAAAATGATAAAAATGCAAATTTTACCATAAAAATGTGAACTTTATGATAAAAATAGTAAATTTATCAAAAAAAGAAGATAAAAATGGCAAAAAAAATAATAAACATGCAATTAAAGTAAGAAAAATGGTAAAATTACAAATTTCACCATAAAAATGTGGACTTTATGATGAAAATAGCAAATTTATCAAAAAAGAAAATAGAAATGCAATAAAATAAATAAAAATGCAATAATAATAATAATAATAAAGAAAACTTTAGCACCAAAATACCCATTTTATATATAAAATAAAAAATGATGCAAAAATAGTAGAAATTAACAATTAATGCAAAAATGATGCAAACACTCCCGGAGTCACACCCGAACTACCCACTTCTTCAACATATCTTATACCAATACTTCAACATCTCAAAATTATCACAAAATAACTAAATTAAATGGTAAAAATGCAAAAAATGATAAAAATAAAAGAAAAGAGTAGAAGAAGAAAAGAATATGATATGAAATGCAAAATTTTATATATAATGATTTGGGGATCCTCAAAGGACCGGGAATTACCCTATAAGTGCACTTTGACTAATATGATGTTCGGTTTGGTTGAGAAGAATGCTAAAAATCCCAAAATCAATAAGAAAGAAGGGCTAATAGTGTTTAGGCTTCGGTCTCCACAAGTAGTTCACCTTGTATGTAAGAGTTTTAGAGTGAGAATTAGTCCAAAATTGGTCATTAATTTGTCCCACTTTTTCTCTCTAAAAGTGGTTTTTTTTAGTGTCCCAAAAAAAGGTCCCCCCAAAAAAGGAAAAAATTAAATTCTTATAGATCCAGAGCAGGACCCATGGGTGTGGGTCGTGTGAGCCATACACGGGTTGTGAGCCATGCATGTGGGTCGTGACCACGCCAGTGGGTCATGGAGCCCTGACCCACGGGATTAGACCCACATTAGTGGGTTAGGCCAGCCCAGGGCTCCCAACCTCCGCCTTTTGCCCATTTCAAGTTTTTGGGCCACTTTCGGGTGATTTTTGGGGGTTCAGATATATTTTCAGGTGTGTTTTCGGTGTTCCAAGTGTGTTTTTAAGTTTTTCATTTTTGTCATAGCGTGCTCGGGATGACTTTCGAAGAAGTCTCCCCTATCTCATTCACAGGAATCTTCATCATCGGATCTTTTAGAGGACTGTTGAAATTTAGGTATCAACATCATTATTGAAGGTTGATGTGGCATCTTGAAGACACCAAACTCCTCTTTGTATTCCCCAATTTTTAGTACACTTTTTACCTCTCTTGATGTGAATAATAACTCCCACTATGGCTAAAAAAGTATGTCCTAGGATGATTAGGATTTGATGATCTTCTTTTATCTCAAGAATTATAAAGTCACAAGGTATATAGATACTCACTACTTTGATAGGTACATCCTTTAATATCCTAAAGAGATATTTGATTGACTTGTTCACAAGTTGTAATGAGATGGTGGTAGACTTAAGATTTACAGTATCCAATTTCCTACACAAAGAAAGTGGCATTAGACTTACACTAGCTTCAAGACCGCATGAAGCCTTACCTATTAACATATTATCAATTACACAAGGTATAAAAATACTCCCTAGATCTTTAAGCTTTTGCGGAAGCTTATTTTGGATTACCGTACTGCATTCCTTATTAATTGAAATGGTCTCGAAGTCTTCCCACTTTCTCTTATTGGTAATGATATCTTTTAAGAACTTGGCATAGGAGGGCATCATAGTGATAAAATCTAAAATCAAGATATTCAACTTAAGTTGTTGAAAAGCGTTAAAAATCTTCCCAAATTGTTTATCTAATTTAGTCTTTTGTAACCTTCATAGGAAGGGTAATGATGTAGTGCTTGGTTTGGGCTTTTTTTTCCTTCTTTGGTGCCACTTAATCAATGATTTCCTCGGGCTATTATTCATCCAAAAGGTCTTCATTGTTAGCATCTTCTTTATCCTTTGTATTCGTTACCTCAAGTAGTTACATTCCACTCCTCAAGGTAATCGCCTTAGCTTGCTTTCTAAGATTTTCAAGTTAACTAGGTAATTTTATCATTTGTCTTAAACTAAAAGCATATGCTTAGGAAGCAATATGATTTTCTAACATTTTATTATGAGCAAACAATTGGCCCATTTGAGATGTTAGACTCTTGATAGCCTCTCATTGTTCCTATTGATCCTTCAAAAGTATTTCCATTATGATCTTCATATTTGATTTGTTCTCTTGAGGTTGATTATAGATATTCTTTTGTTAGAAACCTAGTAAGGCCTGCTTAGATCTTTTATTAACATTAGAATTTCCACCTTGATTAGACCAAAACAATTAGGGTGATTATGCCATCCTGGATTGTGTATATTGGAGTAGGGATTCCCTTGAGCCCGTGAGTAGTTATTTATAGCAATAAGTTGCTCTATCGATGCGTCTTGAGGGATGTAGTTTCCTTGACACTCCATAGTAGGGTGTCCTCCACTATATTATTTACAAACAAAAGCAAATATTAGATTATGTAGTTTGCTTATTGCCTCTAAATTCTTTGTGAGCAGGTCAATTTTGGCATATAAGAGGTTCCAACCATCCACTTCATGCATGCCCACAACTCTCTTAGGTGCGTTTTTATCTCCTTGCCATTAATAGTTATTAGATGCCATTGTCTTAAACAAATTGTATACATCTTCATGTGTTTTGCTTATAAATGATCCTGAAGCTATAACATCTATGGTAATCCTTATTGGTTCAGTAAGTCCTTGGTAGAAAGTTTAAATGAGCAACCATTAAAGAACTCCATGGTATGGGCATTGTAATTCCTTAAACTGCTCTTATAGTTCACACAAAGACTCACCATTTTTTGCAGTAAAGCTTGTGATCTCTTGTTTTAATATTGTTGTCTTGCCTAATAGGAAGTATTTAGTAAGAAATGTCTTTGACAATAAATCCTAAGTGGTGATCGATTATGGCGTTAATGAGTTCAACCACAACTTAGCTTTATCCCTTAAAGATAAAGGAAAAAGCCTAAGCTTCACAGCTTCCGAACTAACCCCATTCATCCTAAATGTATCAAAAATGTCCAAAAATTGTGCAAAATGGGCATTAGGATCTTCATTCAGTAGACCTCCAAACTGACATTGAGAAACCATTTGAATTATCGTTGGTTTGATCTTGAAATTCTTTACTTTTATAGTTGGCCTCACAATGCTATTTTGGTTGTCCCCTAGATTTGGCATACTGTACTTGAAGAGCACTTATCCTCGCTTGTTGTCTAACCTGATTATTGGCTATCTTTTGCTTGTCTTTTTCGCACTTTTCTTATCGGTTCTTTTTGCACTATTTTTCGATCTCAAGGTTTACCAATATTTTTCGATCGAGTATTCATAAACTAACAAAAGTAAAAATATTTTTATATCAATATTGGCTCAAAAACTTGTTATGCTCAAATCCCGCAAGTGCACGGATCATGAATTATAGTATAAAAATATATTATTCCTATGAAGATTAAATATTGACTACTAATATTTTTACTTATTTCCTTAGCTAGCAAATTAAATTAAATGAATGATTAACTAAAGCTAAAGAAATTCTTAAACAATTACTAAATGGAAAACAAATTAATTAAAACTTAGAACTTTGAAATTGTTTGATTGTTCTAGCTCGATCTCGATCATGAACATCTCAGTTATTATTATCTTTAATTTCAGTTAAGGGTAACTGTTCTAATTTACTTAATGTCTCTTCTGAGTTCAATTAAGAATTAAAATCTAAAATACTTCTATGGTTAAAGGTTAATCAAAACTCATTAAGTTCTTTAACAATTATTTAATCCCCGAAGAGTTCATCTACTTCCGTGGTCAAGTGATCTAAATTCTATGAGTTTTAAGCTAGTATATTACCTAATTTCCATTGGTTATTTTACCATAAACATGTAAGCAACTGGATACAAAATTGAAAGCAATAAATAAAATCACAACTCATAAAATTAACTAAAAATTATGTTCAATCACAACTTAGAAAGCTAATCCAATTCCAAACCCTAAAAGAAACTTAGTCATACATGATTTAAATAGCACATATAAAAATGATAAACATAAAATAAATTACAAGAGAATGAAAACGAAGTATATAGAAAACTCGTTTTGAAAGTGCTCGAATTCTTCAACTCCAGTTCGCCTCTTTAAGCTCTTGTTTGCAATTTTCAAAGTGTTTATTATATGTATAATACTCCTAATATCCTTCTTTATATAGGCATTGTATAATGGAGTCTCAATCCCTTACGAATTTCTGAATCCATATTTGAGGAGAAGTATTTTCTTGTTCGGCACAGCCAATGACACGGTTGTGCTGCCAACCGTGCTTAACTTCTATCTATCCGGCACGGCCTAGAATATAGCCATGCTTCTTTTAAACTCTTACTCAAATACATGCCCATACTTCAAGTCGTGTTGATTCTTCTTCAATTCTTCAAATTAAGCAGAGAGGAACACGGGCCACAGTATGCTCGTGCAGCAGAGTGTGCTTCTGACTTCCAAATGATCCAATGAATGCCACGGACTGAAACATGCCTGTGTCATGACCATACTTAATTTTTGTCTTTATTTGAGAAATCTTTGCATCATATTACCTACAAAAAAAGGGGGAAATAATTAGAACTATAAATAATCCTAATCAAACTAAAATGAAACAAAAAATACTAAAATTCTAATTAAAACTCTAAACTAAAAATTTCTTCTAATTAAATCCTAATTCTTTAAAATAATTATTATTAACCTTAGAGCATTATAAATTCATTAAAATTCAACTTAAAATATATATACTTACGCATATTAATTATATAAAATTGAGCTTGTATACAATCCAGTATCATGCACTGCATTTTATGAATGAAATTTACTTTTGTCGAAAGAGAAAAACGTTTACAAAATTAATGATATGTTGTCTGTCGGATCCTTCACGTCAGTAATCAAATTTTCTTGAGCCAAAGGTAATCGGATGTAATCTTTGACCTACCAAAGTTGCGAATAAATTACAAAAAGTTTGAACAATCATGGTGTTAATTTGTTGGGTTAATTTACATTGTGGTATTTTTGGATCATTTATTTCGAGGTGATAAGTATAAGATTTTGTTAAATAATATGTAAGTAAAAGATTTTATTTAATTCTTCTACTTTTATTATTTTTTTGAAAAGTCTTATACTTTTATTATTTTTTGATTTATTTTTAGAAATATATTATAAACTATAAAGTAAACATTGTTAATTATATAACATTAAATTACAAGTGAGTATATGTTTAAATGTACGTTCGCATGTACACATCGGCAGCAAGTTCAAGCTAAGCAAAGGATCAAGTTTGTGAGAGCTCAAGGGCTAGAGCTATTAGGATTTCCATTTTAATGGGTATGAAGAAAACCCCATTGGGCATTTAAAAGAGCACAGAGATAAAACTAAAGAGTTTCTATTTCTTAAAAACTATTTAATTAATTTATATTTTTTACTTTATTAAAACCATTTAATTTATTTTATTTTTTAAAATATTAAGAGCAGATTATTTTTTGAAAAATTTTGAAGATGCATTTTTTATGAATTTAATGATATTAAAAATTTTATTTTTAGATACTAAAATTTAAAAATTAAATTCAGATTATTAAGAATAGGATAAAAATCTCTTAATAACTTGAAATAATTCAGATAATTATATTTTCAAATGTCTAAAGAAAATTATTTAGAGTCACACATTAGCTATCCTTTATTAAAAATAGGAATAATTGCTATTTTTTTATATTTTGGCCTAATACACTATTTCATTCTAACATTCAAAAAAGTATTTATTCATTCCAGACATTTATAATTCGTGTATTATTTCACCCCTAATAGAGGAATTAATGAGTGTTAACTATTGCAAATATCAAGAATGAATAAATATATTTTTAAAGGTCAAAAATAAAATAGTGTATTAAATAGCCCTTAAAAATAAATGCAAAGATGGCACTGGACTAAAGTTATGTATGTACCGAAAGAACAAAAGTTAAAACAACTTGGCCAATATGATCATTACTTGATAAAATGGATTGGGTATGCTGGTAAGGTGTTGTCATTTTCTCTAATTAAAGAGATTGCCTATATAATCTTTCCTCAAGTAGTCATCAATACTAACATATGCATGTTGTTGTGGGTCTTATGACAAGAAGGTCCAATTGGACTTCTTTTCTTTTCAAAAAGAACAAGATCGGTGGATTGATTCTCTTCCAAATGTGGGTCAACCTAAGTTGTTTTTTTAAAATCAATATGTCATCACCTCCATGTATTATATGCATTCTTCTAGCTATTTTAGATCCAATTCCGATTAATTGTTGGATTTTTTTGAATTTGTTTTTGGTTATTTTAGATTCAATTTGAATTTATTGTTCTATCTTTATTTTTTTTAAAAATGAAATCTCAGTTTTATATTAAAAAAATATGCAACACTCTTTTTTACAACTACCATCATACCATAGTATTCAATAGTTATAAATGATTTAATTAGTTTACATCAAGCTGAATAAATCTTATAAGGAAGAACATTTTCTAAAAATTGATATTTTCCATATATAAAATTAGAATTCAAAACTATACTCGAAAAAATTAAACTTGTTATCATTTAAACTAAAAAATATTAATATATGCTATAATTTTTTAAGTATTATGATGTATCCATATTGAACAAATTGCTAAAATTTTAGCAATTTGCTTAATATGGATACATCATAATAAGTTAAGAGACTTTAAAGTCTCTTAACTTTTGATAAAATTTGCACTCACATTCTTATTTTAAATTTTAATAAAGTATCATTTACCCTTTCTCTGGTGTCCTCCTAAGTCCGATATTGTGAAAGTGAAGACTTCTATTAATTTTAACTAGGGTTCTGTAGGTTTAGGTAGTGTTCTCCGTGATCACCTGGGTATTGTGCTTTTAGCAACAACTCGGCTTTCTATCTATATGCCTATAGATTATACTAAGGCTTTGGCCATTAAGTTTGGGATCTCCACAACTTTACAATCTGGGTTTTATTTATTTGGAGATAGAGAGTGATCGATACAATAGTGGTGGTGGATTAGCTAAAGCAATGTACCTCCTATCTTTCTCCAATATCCTTCATTTTGCAGGAAATTCATAGTTTACGTGAGACTCTTTCTCAATTCCATTTTGTTTATAGTCCTTGCTTTTGTTATAAAGTTGCTTACAATTTAGTATGCTGGACACGAGAAAAGTGTGAATAAGATGATATTTGTTTTGTATTAAAATCAAAATCATAAATAATACATAGCATCGTATAATACTTATAATACAGTTGAAGTTTGTTATAATAGAATAAACAAAATTGATCTCTATTTAAAGTACATAGCTTATCTATATTTAAAATATAAACAAGTTAGTTGTTAGCCTTATCATCCGACCACAAGCTGAGCAGGAGTTGGCATGATGTTCAACTTGAAATGAAGCTGCTAGAATTTATATTTGGTTAATGGCTTGGTGAGACAATCGGTAATTTATTCTTCGATTGATGGAAAGATGACAG
This sequence comes from Mallotus repandus, assembly GCA_949671775.1. Taxonomy (NCBI): domain Eukaryota; kingdom Viridiplantae; phylum Streptophyta; class Magnoliopsida; order Malpighiales; family Euphorbiaceae; genus Mallotus; species Mallotus repandus. The sequence goes on from CATIWM010682449.1 coordinate 11,076, forward strand.
ACATGAAGAGAGCAATTTTACACCTGATCTCGAATAAAATGGAAATCAATTTCGAGATGTTTGGATCGAGAGTATAAGATAAAAGTGGTGGTCAAGTAAGTAGCACTGAGATTGTCACACAAAATAATGAAAGGTCCAGTAGTTGCTTTGCTAATTTTTTTAAAGATAGATGTGACCCATTGTAATTCAGCTGATGTTAAGGCATTAAAGCGATACTTAGCCTCGATGGAAGATCGTGCAACAGTACGTGCTTTTTCAAACCCCATGCAACCAGATTTGATCCCATAAATACAGAAACTAGATGTACATTTTTGGTCATTAAGAGAACCACCCTAATTAGCATCACAATAAGTACTGATTTGAGTAGAGGATGAAGGTTGAAGTAGAAGGCCATAATCAATGGTCGCTTTGAGATAGCAAAGAATACATTTCACGACTATACAATGAAGATGCATGGGTTGATGCATAAATTGAGACATTTTGTTCACAGAATAGGATATATTTGGCCGAATAAAAGACAAGTACTGAAGACCTGCAACAATGCTTCTATAAAGCATAGGATTAGAACATGGATCCCCATCTATAAGTGATAATTTGATTTGAGGATTAGATAGAGTAAATATACTATTAGCCATCTTCATGTGTGCTTTATAAAGTAAGTCTTAAATGTACTTTCGTTGTGTGAGCAACATACCCTAAAGAAGCCACTAGACCTCAATACTAAAAAAATAATAAAGAAAACCAAGGTCTTTTAATTTAAACTGCTGATGAAGTTTAGAGATAACATCTTGAATGTATTGAGTTGCATTGTCTGTTAAGATGATATCATCTACATAAACAAGACAATAAGCAATAATACCATGATAATTATAGTTAATAGAGACGTATTCATTTTAGAGCTATGAAATCCAAGTTGAATAAGAATAAAGACACTGAAACCATTGTCTTGGTGCTTGTTTAAGATCATACAGTGACTTCTTGAGTTTGCAAACATAATTCAAGAATTACGGATGAATAAAACCTAGAGGTTGATGAATAAAAACATCTTTTTCTAATTTACCATTCAAAAAAGAATTAGAAACATCTAGTTGATGAATAGACCATTTTGAAGAAAGAGCAATGGAGAGAACAAATCTGACAGTTGTCGGCTTGATAACAGGATTATAAGTTTCATCAAAGTCAATACCAGGGTGTTGATGAAACCCCTTGGCAACCAATCATGCTTTGTAACAATTAAGTGTCCCATCAAACTTCTGTTTAACACGAAAAAGCCATTTGCAGCCAACCAAATTTTGTGAATTATCTGAATGAACCAAGTCCCATGTATTATTGGTATGTACGGCATGTATTTCATTTTGCATTGCACATACCTAGTTTGCAGATTTAGCAGCTTGTTTATATATTGAAGGTTCAATAGGAATTTTGGGGAGGGTGAGGAACGTTTTTGGCTTTAGGGAACTGGTTTGAGAACGGGTTATCGTGGTATGAGTTTTTTATGGGTTTGGTGGTTGAGTAATGGATGGTTCTATATGATTATTGGGTTGATACATAGTAAGGTCAACAACCAGCAGTATATAAAAAGAAGAGATACCGTTGGTTAAGGGAGTTGTTAACGGGATTTTAGAGAGGTTGAAAATTGTTAAATGGTTATAGAGTTTAGGATGGTAAGGAGAAATCAGTGGATGAAGGAGTTATAGATGAAGTTGGATATTGACGTGGGTGAGTGAATAGAGTTAGAGTAGAGTTTGAATTGGTATTTAGTATGACATTGGGAGAAGTAGTGATAAGAGGAGATAAGGGTTGTTGGAATGCAAAATTAGGTGGGAGAAAAATTATAGCCTGTGATGAATCACTGTTGGATTGGACGCAGGATTGCAGTTGACAAGATTCAGTAAATGGAAACACTTGTTCATCAAAAATTACATGATAGGAAATTAGAATTTTGAGAGTAGAAAAATAAAGACATAAATATCCTTTATAAATTTTACTATAACCAAGAAAAATACTTTTATTTGAATGAGGAGCAAATTTATTTAAAGTGTAAGGACATAGCCAAAGATAACATAAACACCTAAAAACTTTTAATTCAGAATAATTTGGTTATTGATTAAGTAATTTGGTAAAGGGAGATTGATTTTGCAAAAGAGGTGTGGGACTTTATTAATAATATAAACAGCAGCATCAAAAGCATTTGTCCAATATTGATATGGTACATGAGAATGATAAATTATAAAAAGAGCAGTTTCAACCATATGTCGATGTTTGCGTTTGGCGCATCCATTTTGTTCTTGTGTTTTGGGGCATGCTAACTATTGACTAATATCATTATCAGATAAATATTGTTGTAAAGGCTAAAATTCACCACCCCAATCAGATTAAAAAAGTTTTAATAGAGTGATTGAAAAGTTTTTCAACCAGATGATGAAATTTAATACACGTGCTAAGTACTTTAGATTTATAATGGAGAAAATAAATCCAATAGTACTTACTATAATGATCATAAAATAAAAATTAATATTTGTGACCAAGAACAGAAGATATGGGGGCAGGTCCCCATAAATCGAAACAAGGACCAATGACATGAGTTTAAGAAAGTGAAAAAGGCAACTTATGACTTTTGCTAACTGAACAAGCATAGCATAAATTATTGAATTTATTAGAATCTATTAAGATGTGAGAATGATTGAGAGCAATGCGAACAGTTCAAAGAGAAGCTTGTCCAAGTCTCTCATGCCAGTGTTGAAAAAAACAACGCATAACTACTAGCGATGTAGAATTAGATGGTGTTGTGCCCAAAATAAAATCTGAAGAAGATTTAATCGGTTCAAGATAAAGAGAGTAAAGGCTAATGTCATTCGGTCTGAAAAACAAGACTTCTTTCGTGAGGATATCCTTAATTTCAAAATAAGATGGGAAAAATTCAATAAATACATTGTTAGTATTTGTAAAGGAAGACACAGAAAGTATACTAGTACAAATAGAGGGAACGTGAAAAATATTCTATAAATTAAACAAATTATTATGAGAAAGATAAGCAGAAGATCCAATATGAGAAATTGGGAGAGTATTACCATTACCTATTTAAACTTCATCAGACGCCTGAAAATCAGAATGGATAGTAAGATTATCTATATCAAGAGTTAGATGATGTGTGGCTCCCGTGTTCATTATCCAAGAGTTGTAGGAAGGTGGCTTTGTGGTTGTGGCAAGGTGAGCTATTAGTGGAGGTTAGAATTGATAGTATTGTGCATTGGTGGAGAAGAGCAAGTCTTTGAGGTGTGACCAAACCTGTAGCAATTAAAACAAGAGAGCTACATAAGACCTATAGGAGTAGAACACTAATTTAAGGATGTGTGAGAGAAAGAAGCATGATCTCGACTGAAAAACACATTCATTGTTAAGTGTTGTTTATAGGAATTGCTAGAGAAGTGTTGTTGGTGGCCACCACCTCTACCACCACAGAAAGAAAAATGAACTCATCTACCTCGCGTCATGTTTGAATGACATAATGAATAAGGTGTTCTTGGGGCTACATCATGTTTAAGATTTTTAACATGTAAATTGGCTTCCTCACTAAACAATTGTCCATATAGATCATCAAAGGATACATCGGTGGGACAATTTTCAAGAGAATGAATGGAAAGGTCTATAAATTGGCCCAAGACCATTGGTTATCACTTGAACAAGATCATCTTCTCCAACTGGATGTTTCAAGGCTACTAATTGATTAAACATGCTCTTTGCTCTTTGCTCTTTACTCTTTACTCTTTAGGTGTATTGAGCAATCGATTTATTTTGCTCTTTCTTCAATCTATAAAAATTTGCTTTGATATTTCTAACCTGAGATTTGGAATCGGTTGCATAAGTGGTGGCAAGCTTGGCCCAGGTTTCTCTGGCACAAAAAACTCCAATAACTTAAGGAAAAAAAATTTTGGAAATAGATCCTATAATCCAACTCAAAACCAGTTGATCTCGTTAAAACCAATTGTGAAATATAGTATTTTATTGATCATTCAATAGTTTTAAAGGAGGTTTTGAAGTTCCATCTATATGATTATCTAAGTCATAGCTATGTAGTAATGGCATAAATTAGGCTTACCATATGAGATAATTTGTTGAATTTAATTTTATGGGAAGTCGGTGGGTGATGTTTGGAAGAGTTGTGATAGGAATATTTCCTTGGTTAGGTGTGACAGTGGTGGTGATTGATTGTGAAGAATTTTCAGCCATAGTAAGAGCTAGGTTGTTAAACCATTTAAGAGCTCTGACACCATGTGAAGAAGATGATATTTGTTTTGTATTGAAATCAAAATCATAAATAATACACAGTAGCATACAATACTTATAATGCATTTAAAGTTTATTATAATATAATAAACAAAACTTATCTCTATTTGAAGTACATAGCTTATCTATATTTGAAATACAAACGGGTTGGTTGTTAGCCTTATCAAACTACAGTTACGCTTTTCTTCTTTTTTACACTTAAATCAATTCCCAACCATATCCAATCCTATGTACAAGAAGATGTATTGCACTTCGATAGATTAATGCTATGATCTCTGCCTTGATGATTTTTATAAAAAAAAACATAATAATAATAACAACACTTTAGTTCTCATGTTTAATTTAATCCCTCATTTTTTAAGTAAGTTTGCATTTTAGACATATTTTGGATAAAACAACATTCTAGTCTCTTATTTTGTTTTATTAACTCTAAAGGAAGTAGGGATTAAAGGATTATTATTTTATAAAAAATGAAGAATGAAAATGTTATATAAGGTAAAAACTTAGGGATTAAAATACATAGGGAATAATGGGTAATTTTGTCTTCAATTATACTCATTTTGACCAATTTATTTTCACTTTTAATTTTTGATAATTTAGCCTACAAACTTTAGATTTAGTAGCAATTTTATTCACACCTAAATTAAGATGTATTGATGCTAACATGACATGCCAACAAGTAAACATACTTGCTAACATGCAAATTAGTAGAATAAAATATTAATATTTTCTATCCATAACTTCATCAATTTTTACAAATATATTCCTAATTTTTTACAGTAATTTAATTTATCAATTTTGTAATTGTTTTCATTTATTTAATTTCAAAATTATCACAAAAATTTTTATCAAGAAAAATTTATAATTCAAAAGTAAAATTATCATGAACTAAAAATAAATATTATTAATGACAAAGTATAAAATTAATCTACGTAAGATTTATAAATATTTATCATTTGACTATAGCAACATCCTACTTTCTATGGAGTGAAATTTCCAATTACATCATCTCTCAATTAAAAAAACAAGTAAATTGGAAGCATAATAGGATAGATGCAGCAGTTAAAATTGCAAATAATTGCAACAAAAAAGTTGTAAAATTGAGCCTCATATCTAATTCGTTATTGATCAAATCAAAGGTGACTCAAATCCAACAAGGCTACGAGAACAATTTCCACCCTAAGTAACTAATAATTGTTTAATAGTTCTCCATTGGAGAGGATCCAAAATTCATGATATTAAGAACAAAACATATTATATTATGGAATGTAATTTATAAATATAACTATAATAAATAGATTTTTTTCTAAATTGTAACCAAAAAGGGAACAATTTAGTTAAAAAAAAAAGGAACAAATAAGTAAATTAAACTTACTAACCTTGAAAAGTGAGTACTTGGCTTCAAAGTGAAGTGAGAATTGAAAAAAAAAATTATTCGGTATGAATATATTGTTAATCTGCGGTGAGATATTGTTGTTTATAAGAGTTTAATTAAAATATGGTGATAATTTGTAAATATATTAAAAGATAATACAACCATTTATGAAAAACTCCAATTTGGAGCCAATACAAATTGTTGGCCACTTGTATGATCAGGGCCTAATCAACCTTATCTTGATTTTAACAAACTTAATTTTTGACTTACTAATGCGTGTATTTTAAGTATGTATAGGCTAGGTGCAATTTAGAGGCATTTTCAAGCTCATTATTTAAAGTATAGCATCTTAGTAGTGATGCTCACAATTCCCATCACGATTGTGAGCATTCTCACGAACACAATCTTGATGAAATGCCCAAGTTTCATCCAATGACCCTCACAGTCTTGATCATGATCATGACACCGTCCGTGACAATAAAATTATGATTGTGATTAAGATGACATGGCAACTTCAATAATGGCTATTTTAGAGCTCCAACAAATACGAAAGTGAAGGTCACAATAGTGATATCTCCTTCACGATCGTAAGGAGCATTTTTCCTATAAAAAAATGAAAGAAATATTAAATGAAGATAGAGGTTTGTTGGAGATGAAAATCAAAACTACAACAACTAGTTTTGGCCCCTCCATTATAAATACAAGCTCAATATATCATTTGAAGAGTTAGAGACTTTAAGGAACAAAATTATTATGTAAAAATCATTGAGCTATAATTGTTTCTTTCACAATTTTTCTTTATATATTCTTTGCTTGTAAATAAAATCTTGTTGAGTTTGTGTGTACCCTTCTTATGAGAGTTGGGTAAGTGTTAAAAATAAAATTCTTTCATCTACTCATTCTTTAATGTTGAAAAAGTGGATAATGAAGTTCTTTCTCTTTGGGTTATTGTTGATCCCTTGAAAATTAATTTTTTGTAAAGGTTTTAAGTTAGCCTTGGAAACTCAATTAGGAAGGATTAAATGTGAGCCTTAAAATTACTTGGGAATAGGTTTAAGTGTGAGCATAGAAAACACTCAATGATAGGTTGTGAGTGATCCTTGAAAATTCAAGTTGTAAATGTTTGAGTTGAGTCTTAAGAAACTCTTGTTGTAAACAATCAAAATTAATAGATTAGTGTGAGGTAAAAAATCCTAACTTAAAGATAAGTTATGTGGAGACGTAGGCTCATTAAGGAACCAAACTCCTTAGATCTATTCACATAACCACCCCCCCCCCCCCCCCCTCTTCTTTTTCCTCCTCTCTAAGGCTAACATAAACAGTAGTTGTTGGACATCTTAACAGTTGTCAACTACTATTATAAAATATTTACCAAACATATTTCGGTAGCTGCTGGGAGCTAACAGCTATCAGTTGCATGCAATCAGCTTAGTCAAACACAACCTAAGTATGCAACCGCTAATGTGACATTTTAAGTGGCACAATGGATATGAGATGTGTTGTCATATTAATAGTCTATTAGTTTAAAAGGATAAACATTAACCATTTATAGTAAATTTATTCAAAATTTTAATTTTGAAGAAAATATCTCAATTTTTTTAATTATATTATGTTCTATTACTAAAAATGTAACATCTAGTAATTACTTAAAATATTAAAGATGTTTATTATTTTTTTATTGGTAATAAAAAATTTTAAATAAATTTTTCATATAACCTAAAATACATTAATTTAATTAATTAATAGATTATTTTAAAATAAAATATATTTATATGATCAATATTAAAATATTATTATAGTTAAATACATGTGTTAAAAGTTTTATTAGTGTAATATTATTTATTTTAAATAAATGTGTTTATTTTAATATGTGTATTAACAATTTTCAACCTCTTAAAAATTGTTAATATATGGGCAACATATATCCAACGTTAATTATATTTTTAGTTATTAAACATATGAATATATTTATTTTTTGAAATAATTTAATAATTATATATTTATATATTAAATAAAAATAATATATATTTAAAAAAAATTTACCTAGATAACAAAAATAATCAATATTTCGAATAGTATAGTTTATGAATGAATATTCATATTTAATAATATAATATAATATATTTAGAAAACTTGAGATATTTAAATTTTAATCAATAATTTGAGATAAATTAGCTAAAATTATAGTGTCTTTTTTTTTTTTACCAATAGATAATTTATGATAATAGAGTCCATATCAATAATGCGATTTAAGATTTCATGTTAACTTCTCCATACTCAATCTTAGTAAATGTAAATTGTAAATTACAATTGTCAAAAATTTATCAAATTAGGACATTTATGTTAGTATAGATGTGCTCAAGTGTTGTTTTTGTAATGGAAAATGAAATTGTACCTTTATATATATGGCAAAAAAATAATATTCATTTAAATAAAGTGTTTGTTTATTTGAGTATTTACCCTTTAGCATTATGTTAAATGAGTTTATTATCAAGAGTTGATAATATGAGTAACAAATCCATTTAGTACATACATTATAAAATGTTCGCAGTCATTGGATTAATATATGGGTAGTAATGATCCGTAGACTATCACATTTATCTATTTTCCTTGATCGGTGTATAATATCAATAGCGGGAGTCTCATGCTACTTGATATGAGATATCCAAATAGACATTGTATCCTAAAGTGATGGGTGGATCGAACTATGACGTAAGATATGTGATAGAAATTCACTTTTGTCAACAATCACTATCTTAGACATAATGGTGCATATTGTTCTATGACCTAAGGCGACACAATCGTCCATATATGGTTGGTTAGAGTTTGTTATCGCTTACATATATGTGCTAGTCATGGATAGGTATATGATATGTGGTGGCTCTAATTGGTTATTTATAGGCATGAATGATCAGCAAAGATGGAATTCATTACCTAGAGTGAATCGTGATAATATCCTATGTTATCTAAGTTACTCTCGATGAATAAATACCTGACCAGGTCAAAATTGACTTACCTGAAAAGAATTTTAGTACTAGAAAAAAGTTTCTAGTAGAAGTCACGTTTTATCGAGATTAAACTAAAGATGAAGTCGTATGATTGAGGCAATTAAAGTTTAATTTGACCATTACTCTAACCGATATCAAGATCTTTTAATGAAGGGACATTTAGTGCATGCTAATTATGTTCTATGGTTCATGTGAATCTATGGAAAGCACTCATTTCCTATTGGGTAGTCGTGATATCTATGCTAGGGGTCACTCAAGACTTATGGGAACTAAATGTGATTAATTGAGATTTTTACATTTAACATGAAAAGTGTATCCTATAATATTAAGAGTTAATATTATTTTCCATTGCCATTTAAACTTGAACTTAGTAAGTCACACACACAAGAGTTGCATCGATAACAATAGTCATTAATTTAATTATTAATTAAAGTGTTTAATTAATTAAATTGAATTAGATTTGTATATACGCAAGGATCTAGCATATCTTGAAAGTTAATTCAAATGTTAGGACTATTAATTATATGTTTAAATATTAATTTGGACTTAATTTAATATATAAATATTACATTTAAGGACCAAATTGATATTTATCTCTAATACTAGCATGCATATGGGCCATGAGATGAACCATATAGATATGACATAGAGAAAATTACATAAATATACAAGTTTTGGGCTTTAGTTTTCATCAAAATATCTCTTTTTCATTAATTACATGAGTGCCTTTTTTTATTTTCAAGAGTGCCCCTTTTTTTTATTTTTTTCATTTTTCCTATTTTGCACTCTCCTTGTTTCTTCATTATTTTTTTATTTTTGCCTTTTTTCTT
>CATIWM010682469.1:0-29836 GCA_949671775.1 Mallotus repandus
ATTAGTTAATGTAAAATATTTGTATGCGTGTACGGACAAGTATAAATGTGTGTATAATAATTACATGTGACTAAAGGATGATTAATAATGAATATGAGATATCACGATGTGTATTAATACTAAGTGTGTAGGGTGTTACAACCAGCCTACTTCCTGCTCAAGATCAAGCTGATAAAGCTAAAGAATCTCTGAAATCATTTCTTGACTTGGAGATTACTGGACTGAGGGAGATTTAAAGATATACTTTGCTTAGTGATCTCAGAATTTTGGAGCATAATACAAAGTTGACAGCTATTTCAACTTTGAAGGACCAAGTCATTTGGAGCTTTACTCATCTGGATGATTCCAGTGTTGTACAATTAGATGCTTCTAAACACTTAAGCCTCTTTCACCAGCAAAAAGAAGATTTATTATCTGAGCAAGCCAAGGTGAAATAGATAAAAATTGCTGAAAGTGAGGCTAAAGCATCTTTTGACTAAAAGGAACAGGAAATAGCAGACTTGAGAGATAGATGTCAAATTCTGGAAGCTGAAAGAGATGAATTACTTCATAAGAATGAAGTCATGGCTAATGAGTATAAAGTTACCACTTCTATAGTTAAAAATATGGGACAAGCTTTGGCCAATCAAAAAGATGTTATGGTTGAATGGATGAAGAAGGAACAGGAGGTCATGACTACCAGGGAAAAATGCCTAGAGATTTAGGAGACCTTTAAGGGATTTGACTTTAATTCCCTTTGATCTTCATATCTTGAACTTGACTTTATTGTATGATTTGTATATTATGATGCTAGCCTTGAGTTAGGCTTCTGGATATTTGTTTCCTTTGAGGATTTTCATGGCTTATTAGCCTATGATGGATGCTTAGAGATTAGGGATTATTTTATGGTACAGTGTTGATGAATTATTCGATATTTTATTTTTACTGAATTTGTGCATTTCACATAACAATTCACACACTTAACACCACAGCCATTCATTATATTTGGAAAGGCTCAATTTTTAGCAGAAATGCTGCTAAAATTTCATCACTTGACTGTTCACAGCACTGTTCAACAAACCTTATAAAAATGACACACGAAAATAAACAAGCTTTCTTTATTTATTTAATTGAAAAAGATAGTTATATATGCAATCTTATATCCAAACCAAAACATAACAAAAATATCACCAATATATTTTGGTGATTATTTGGCCAAAGGCCATTACAAAACTTCTCTAGCCTCCTCTCTCATCTCCCACATAGTAGGAAAATATTTCTTTAAGTACCTACCATTGATGAACCTTTTATATGGAATCCTACCAAGGCTTGCTAACCGGTATGCATTACCATCTAAAACTTGATGAATTTTAAATGGACCCTCCCAACTGGGAGACCATTTTCCCAGCTCTCTATCTTTAGTCCCAGATGACAAAATAACTTTTCATACTAGATTACCTTCTTCAAACCTCTTCTTTTTAATTCTTTTATTGTTGAATCTATAAACTTTCTTCTTTTGAACTACCATACTGGTGAAGGCTCTTAGTCTCTCTTCACCCACATCTTTCAATTCCATCAACATAGCCTCAAAGAATTCTTTTGGTGTTAGGTCATTTTGCTTTGCAACTCTTAAAGAAGGAACACACACTTCTAAGGGCAAAATAGCATCATGCCCAAAGGTAAAAGCAAAAGGACTAGTACCATTAACTTCCCTTTTTGAGGTCATGTATGCCCGAAGAGTTTCAGACAGAATTCTTAACCAATCTCTTAGGTTATCTTCTAATATCTTTTCCAGTATGCCAATGATGATTTTATTGAAGGCTTCAGCCTAACCATTAGCTTGAGCATAGTGTGGGGTTGAAGTCAAGTGTTTGATACCATAATCCTCCATAAACTCTTTCATTTCATCACCAGTTAACATTGTTCCTTGATCTGTTATGATAGTTTAGGGAATTCCAAACCTGTTAATGATATATTCTTGGGACAAGGTGCATTTAAGCCCCTAACGTTTTGCCCGGGGAGCACATAAGCCCTTTTTCTTTTTCTTTTTTTGACCATTTAAACATGAATTTCATGTTTTCCTCTATTTTTTGCCCCTCAATTACCGGTGGAGAATTTGGAAATTAACTCTGTTTGTTTAAGATGACGTGGATGGTTAATTGGTCAATTTATATCTACCTTAACATTTTAAACAATATTTGAGCTAAGCAATTAAACCCCAACCCAAATGTGAGACATCAGGACCTACCATCAAGGCTGACTGATCAACACCGGCACCACCTCCGCTGCCACATTGTGCCTCTTTAGAAGAAACAATATTTGAGCTAAGCAATAGAGCTTGTTTTTCATTTCCTCCTTTGGTGGCATAAGCAACAGAGCTTTTTTTTCATTTCCAACAGCAATTTGTGGATCAGGAAATGGGTGGGTTTGGATTTGAGCTCTGTTTGATTTAATGGCTCAATTATGATTTCTTGAATCTCTTTGGATACAGCTAGGATTTTTTATTGATTATAGTTTCTGTTATTATTTTTGGAACGGTTTGAGCTAGCCAAATAGTAATAAGGAAGAGAACAAGCATAAAAGATGCACCAAAACACACGAACTATATGATTAAGAAATTTGTTAATGCATCACCTAAACCTATAGCTCTTGATGCACTCTCTCTTTTTCTCAATCCTTGCTCCTCTCACTATTACATCTATTTGCCTGCTTTTCTAGTAAGTTAGCTCTCGATGCAATTCAGCTCACTTTTCTAATCTCTCCCACTCCACTCCTTGCCATAGAGCCAAAGCTAACTCAATTGACCATGTTTTGCAGTTGTACTTAAAGATTGCAGAAATAAGGTGGTTCAATTGGAACCTAAAGCTAATAACAGATCTAGTTTGATGGGAATTCTGCTTTTTCTAATTTTAGCATGCTGATGTAGGCTTGGGTCTTTAATTTGCTTTTTGCGTTATTTTCATTCATAAGCAGTGATGAGAAGCGATGATGGGAGGTGATGGTTTTGCAAACATTAGATTAACTATTGGGAGAAGAGAAACAACGTTGGTGGCTAAGGGAGAAGAGGCGGGTGTTGTTACTAGGAGAGGAGAGGCAAGAATGGTGATAGGAGAGGTGGCTCTAGAGGTTGCTTGGAGAGGTGGCCGTGGGTGTTGCTGATTAAAGCAGCAATGGTGGTCTTTATAATTTACAAATATTTTTTATTAGCTCAATCCCTTTGCATGAGCCACGTCACTTGCATTCCAAACGGTGTTAATTTCCAAATTCTCCACCATTATTTAAGGGGCAAAAAATACAAGAAAACATGAAATTCATGTTTAAATGGTCTAAAAAAAAGAAAAAGGGCTTATGTGCTCCCCGGGCAAAAACATTAAAGGCTTAAATGCACATTGTCCCAATATTCTTTGATGAATGCAATGACATCTTTTTGCTCCACTTTCTTCATGGGGATTGCTTCTATCCACTTTGTAAAATAGTCAATGGCCATAATCATAAAGTTATAACCCTTAGCAGAAGCTGGATAAATTTTTTCAATAAGGTCTATGACCCAGCCTCTGAATAGCCATGGTTTTACCATAGAATATAGATCATCAGGTAGTACCCTCTGAATGCTTCCATGTTTCTGACACTGTTGGCATCTTTTTGCATATGTGTTTCAATCTTTCAGAATTTAGGGCCAAAAATAACCATGCCTACGGATCAACCATCTCATTTTCTATCCAGCTTGATGAGCACCACAAACACCTTCATGCACCTGTTTTAAAATCTCCATGGTTTGAGGAAACGAAGGGCACCTTAAGAGCAATCCATCAAGAATTTTTCTAAAAAGCTCATTTTCAATCAAGACATAATTCAAAGCCCAAGCTCTGACTCTAAATGGAACCTTTTTGGCAGGATTTTCTTAGTAACTTTTAATGTCAATGCGCCAATCTCCTTCTACATTCAAGTCATTATTGAAAACTCAAATTGCAATCCTCTTTCATAGATTGAAGGATGAGCTTTTTTCTGCACAAAAATCAACTTGTGAGTTAATTCTTCAGACATTCTTAAACCATACGCAACTTGAGATAGTTCATCAGCTTCCCAATTAGATTCTCAAGGTATATGCATATAAGACATATTTTCAAAAGAATCAATAAGTTGAATAACAACAGTAAAATAAGATGCTAAAGACATGTTTGTGCATCTATATTCTCCTATCAATTGTTTAATTATAAGTTGAGAATCTCCAATTATCAATACCTTTTTAGCTCAAAGATCTTGGAGAATTTCAAGGCCTGTGATTAGGGCCTCATACTAAGCTTGGTTATTGGTGCACTCAAAATCCAATGTGAAGCTGAGGGCTATATTTGTACCAGAAGGTGAAGTGATTACCACACCAACCCCAACTAATTTATCTATGGATGATCCATCAAACTTTAACACCTAAGGCTGAACATCAATTCTACACACTGGAAGATCTTCCTCCTCTATAGTTCTTCCCTGAGCAGGGTGATCAGCCAAAAAACCACGAACGCTTGCCCTTTCACTTATTTTTTAGGATGATACACCAGTGAAAATTTAATCAAGCTTAGTAACCACTTTCCAATTTTACCTGACAAGACTGGTCTGTTCAATATGTATTTCATCAAATTAGTTTGTGAAATGACATATACTCTATGCTTCAAAAGATAATGTCTTAATTTAGTACAAGCAAAGTATAATGTCAGACATAATTTTTCAATAGAAGAGTATTTTATTTCAGTGGGAGTTAAAAGTCTACTGAGATAGTAATAGCCTGCTCATGTCCTGATGTATTATTCTGAGCTAAAAGACATCCAATGGATTCATTTGCGGCTGAAATATATAATCTCAATGGTACTCCTTCTCTTAGGGGAACTAAAACAGGTGGCTTAGACAAATAATCCTTAATTTTAGCAAAGGAAAATTGATGCCTCTCTTACCATTTGAATTCAGCTTCCTGTCTTAGCTTTAACAAATCAAAAAATTCCTTAGTTTTCCCAGCAAGATTAGAGATAAACCTCCTCAAAAAATTGACTTGCCCCAAGAATCTTTGAAGCGCTTTTTTAGTCTGAGGCGGCTTGGCTTCAAGCATTGCCTTTGCCATATTCTTGTCAATCTCAACTCCTCTTTGATGCATAAGAAATCTAAGGAAGTTACCAGCCTATACACTAAAAGAACATTTAAGAGGGTTTAGCTTCAAATGATAAATTCTCATTATTTCACAACTCTTTCTCAAATGGGAAACATGATCAGAGGCCTTTTTTTATTTTACCACTATATCAGCAATGTAAACCTCCATTTGATGGTCAATCATGTCATGGAAAATAGCATTCATAGCCCTTTGGTATGTAGCACCAACATTTTTTAAACCAAAAGGCATGACCAGCCATTCAAACGTTTCCATTTCTCCTGGACAGATGAATGTGGTTTTAGACACTTCTTCTTTTGTAATAAAAATTTGATTATACCCTGAGAAGCCATCCATAAATGATAGAAGTCCAGTCCTGGACGCAGCATCAATTAACATGTCAGCTATAGACATTATACAAATATCTTTAGGAGTGGCTAAATTCAAATCCCTAAAGTTTATGCAGACTCTAAGTTTACCATTCTTTTTCATTACAGGGACTATATTAGAAAGCCACTCAGCATACCTAGTTGGCCTGATGAAGCCAGCTTTGAGCAATTTTTCAATCTCATCTTTAACTTTTAATTCTATCTCCTTTGACATTCTCCTGGGAGGCTGTTGAAAAGGATGAAATTCAGGCTTTCTAGGGACGCGGTGTTCAACTACCTCTCTATCTAGCCCAGGCATCTTTGTGTAGTCCCATGCAAAACAATATTTGAATTCTTTCAACAGTGCAACTAACTCCTTTTTTACTTCTTCTTTCAACAAAGAACTAACATAAGTGATTTTTGGCTCTTTCTCTATGCCAAGATTGATTTCCTCCAGAGGGTCTTGAACTTTATATTGATCATCTTGAAGGCGTTGTGGGGCCTCCTTTACATGTTCTATTTATAGTTCATCAACGTCCTCAAACTCTTCTTCACCTATGATTTCCATTCCATTCACCTCTAATTCTTTATTAATTCTAAAAAACCTTAGGGCAACCACATTCTCCTACCTTCTAAGTTTGTACCTGTAATTATTATAGACGTTTCCAGATAAGTTTGAATTGTGAAAAAATTTTGATTTTTGAATTGGAAACTTTTCTTGTCTTTTTTATGCATTCCAGTTCTGATCAAGTCTCCAATTATTTCCAGCTCTATTTGGTTGCCTCCAATAGTTGCCATAGAATTTTTGGTACTGGGGTAATTTTGGCCTAGGTGTCCATTATCTTCTTCTGGGCTCATTCCATCCAAAAGGAGTTATTGATTCCCTAGGAATATTTGTAAATGAAGGTCTGGAATGCTTCACTTTGTAATCAAACTTCCTAGAGGGTTGGCCAAGAGTATCTCAATTCTTTTCTTTCTCTTTGAACTTTTTCTTCAAATCTAGAAAGGTTCTAAGATCAGCTCCAATGGTATTGACCATGGCTACAGGTGGAAAGTGGTCTTCCTCAATCAACATGGAATCATTTCTTTCTGAAAATTTTAGCACTCCTTTATAGATTCTGTCTGATACCACATTTTTTAACACCCAACAAGCATTAGTAGAATGACTGTAAGAGTTGTGATACTTACAATAATCTTTTCCCTTTAATTCCTCTTTTGTGGGTATTTTGTGATCAGGTTGTAATTTGTTAAATTTCTCTTTGAGAATAAAATTGAAAATTTGCTCTGTTTTTTACACTTTAAATGCGTACTGCACTTGAGGATTAGAACCCTGTGACTTCTTCCATGCTTCAAGAGTTTTCTTTTCTAAGAGTGGACAAACACAAGATTCAGTGTTTGTACGTTCAGCAGTGGCAACTTCAGTATTAGACACCTCTTAAAAATAAGTACCCATTGAAGCCTTCTTCCTTTGATTCTCTTCTTTGAGCAATTCATCATACTCACTTACTTCAGCAGTAAGTTCATAGAAATCACGGAATTCCTTGCCCTGGAACTTTTTCCTCAACTTAATATGTAGGCTCCTATGTGCCATTTTGACATATTCACCTTCAAGTAACTTGATTTTGCATCTGTTTCTCATCCTCTTGAACCTAGTGATGAATAAGTCTACACTTTCTCCGACCCTCTGAGTTACCCTAGAAAGTTTAACTATGCAAACTTTAGGCTCTGTTCTGAAGAATTGAGTGTGAAAATGTCGCTCAATCTCCTGCCAAGTAAGAATAGAATTTTTGGGTAATGTTGCATACCAAGTGAATGTAGTTCCTGTCAAACTATTAGGAGATAATCTTAATTTAAAATTAAAAAATTTCTCAAAGTTTGCTAACTCTCCACATTGAATGGTAAAATGAGCAATATGCTCTAGTGTTGATTGTCCGTTTTCCCTTGAGAATAAGGAAAACTTAGGAACTCTGTAGCCTCTAGGATAAGGATTATCCCAGTCTATCATATCTAGGTATAGCTTGTGGAATTCAGGGCGGCCAACTTAACGCAGGTTAGGCCCATACAGCTCCTGTACTACATCTCTTACTGCATCTAGATCAACTCCCATTGGTGGTGGTGCTTGAGGCTGTGGTATGTATGCCTGAGGAAAATTCATTTAGCCCTGGGGAAAATTGCCCCCAGTGGCTCTTTCTTCTTGTTCATAAATTTCTGTCTACAAAGTTGGGTTAGTCCTGCCAAAAATTTATTGGTTAGACTTATTATTATTTGAATTACTACTATTTCCATTTTGGCCATTACTGTCGTTAGGAGCTAGTACTTTATTATGAAGCCCCACATCATCCCTCAAGTGTGAAGGAATATACCTTTCATCAGTAGTTGGCTGCACTGAAGGAGCAATCTTTGCAGAATTGCCAGATTCTTCCTCTATAATGTCCGGCCTGGATATAGTATGTTGTTTAGATGACTGTTCATTCTTTTTAGAAAATGTTTGCAAAGCATCTTGCAACATTTTCCCAAAATAGCCCAGATTTGTATCAATAGCTTGCTTAATAGAACTACTCATAGAATTAACCATCTAAGGTACTACATCCTGAAGGATTTTTTCAAAAGCTTGAGAATCATAACCCTTAACGGTGTTAACAGCTTTCAACTTCTGACCTGTTTGATCAGTAGGCGCCTCATCCTTATTTTGGCCATGAGGCACTTGATATCCTTCTGAGTAATCATCACCTACTTCTTCAGGTGTTTTGTTAGTTGAATCTCCAACATCAGATACTTCTTTTCCACTTCCCAGTAGTTTTTTCATCTCGCTGAAACTGGTCCCACCGAGCATGCCAAAAGATTGTTTGGCTATTTTTGATTTCAGAGAAATTGCGAGCGTGCCAGAGGAGCGAGCCCTCAAGATTTTACCTGACTTCTTTCAGACGTTTGTGGACTCCCAAGCTAATTTACCACAATTTGTTTGGATTTCAGAGATGGAAATTAATTTGTAAATAAAAGAGACAATTTGAACGCTTAAAAAGGGAAATTATATTGATTCTGAGAACTCAGTACAAAAACTAAAGTGGACAGGAGTACTGTAAACTAAAAAATGATTGGCTAAAAATTATAAATTTATAAATATAGATTGGTGTAGATAGATGTAGACGTCGATCCTACAATCATTCCCTTGTTTTTATACTGCTAAGAATTTATTTCTCTAAATAATTGCCCCAGCTCAGAAGTCTTCCATTGCCAAGAAATAAATTTACGTAAAATAACTCCTTCAGACTGTCTTTTTCTCTAAGTCTTTGTGAAATGCGAACAGTTGCTGCTCCTAGATTCTCCAATTTTATCTTCCAACTCAACTCAACTCTGGAATTGGATCTCCATTTGGGCTTTTTAAATTTTTAATCAAATTAAAACAGTATACTTTCTAATTTTTAGCTCAAAATTCAATTTGGGTACAAATACCTCTATATATATATATATATATATATATATATATAACTTAAGTCTAATAAAAAGATTGGAACCCAATTTCTGATTTTTTTTTTTTTTAAATAAGTATTTCATTATTTTTATCACTGCTCGGTTGATAATCTGAATATGAAAGTAAATTCTTTGGAATTTTTTTTAAAAACAACTTTATTTGTAGTTATTATTTGGTTAGAAAGAGTTTACAAATATGAATAGTCCCGTCTTGGATTTGAATTAGTGATTAGCTTTGATATTTTTTTAAATATTTATTTTAGTCAATAAAAATAAAATATATTTAATTTTATATTATAAATTTAATTATTAAGTATAATACCTTCAGAATAAATAAAATAAAATTTTCTTTAAAAATAATTTTTTTCCACTTGGCATTATTTTATCAATAAATAAAAGATTATTGTTTTATATAAATCATGCACATTATAACTATCTATAAAAAGAGGCAGATTTGAGTTAAAAAAAATAAAAAGAGGCGAATAGCATACTTACTGTACTTCAAACAATTAAAAGATAAGAATCCAATAAATCAAACATCAATGGACAATTCTTTCCCTCTCCAAATCTGGAACAAAAATGCCCACAAGCTTTTCATCATCATACACAAGATCCATGCATTCTTTCACTGTGTGGCCATAGCTTTCTTGATTTACTATAGAACAACAACCTTTCCAAAAACCACACCTACTAAAACTATACCTTGGCTTCTTGTGTTTTTCTCAGAAACTCTTCTCTTCTTTGTGTGGTTACTTGGCCAAGCTTTCAGATGGAGACCTGTTTCAAGAACAGTATTTCTGGAGAGATTGCCAAAAGATGGCGAACTTCCTGGCATCGATGTGTTTATATGCACTGCGGATCCGAATAAAGAACCAACTTTTGACGTGATAAACACAGTTTTATCAGCTATGGCGTTGGATTATCATGCAGAGAAGCTTCATGTGTTATTTATCTGATGATGGTGGTGCTGCTGTGACTTTGCATGGCCTGAAAGAAGCTTGGAAGTTTGCGAAGTGGTGGCTTCCATTCTGTAGAAGATATGGAATTAAGACAAGGTGCCCTAAAGCTTACTTTTCTGGTGCCAATGAGGACGAAGATGATATCTGCAGTACACCTCAGTTCATAGCTGACAGGGAAAAGATCAAGGTTTGCTAAATACTAAACTGTATTGTACTAAAAATCACTATAAAATTTGATAAAAATTTTGCAACTTAACCAATTATTTATAATTATCACAATATATAATTTGATTAATGAAAAGATTCCTGCATAAAATACGAGCTAGTAGTTCTATTTATTCTCAACTATATTTTAATTATCAATTGAATTCTATATTTTAATCATCAATTTTTTAAGTTGCATCTATTTATTGTATAAAATTTTTGAATTATGAATAGGATTATCATATTGTATTTTAAAAGAATGTTATACTATTCTGTGAAATGGTAATTTTTGTACAGGAAAAATATGAAAAATTGAAGGTAGGTATAGCTGAAGGCAAAGAAAATTATTGGTCAGAAGGAACAGGCAGTGGTCATAGCTGGGATCACTCTGCCACCGTTGAGGTACATGTCTCCTCTTTGTTTTTAATTTTGACAGTATGGTACCACAACTAAAGGTCAATGTTCGAGTTACTAATATGTGCTCTAAAATGACAAATTAATATTAAAATTTCTCTGATTTAAAATGTTCCTATAATAATATGTTCTATTAATTCATATGGCAATTCCCATTGTTTTCCTATAAGTGTGCATAAATTATATATTTAATCATTTATTTTTAATTATGTGTTAAAGTTATAAATCAGTATTAGATACTTATTCTGTTCCTTTTTATTTTTTTTATTTTTTTTTCAGAAAGGATGGAATATATTAACTTGAAAGAGAGGCAATGTCCTCCATTACATCGATTTGAGCACAAAATGGCACATGATTATGACATAAGAAATTATTCGAAGACTGTAAAGTCCATTTAGCTATCTTATGAGCCACTCTGTTGCACTATCGAGGCACATGAGCAAAAGACACTGATTGCAGCTGCGAAGCCAATTGAAGAATATCCTCTTTATCTAGACCATGGACAGAAAAATCATCACTTCTTGACCGCAAACGAGATATCATAAGGAGGGAGTCAGATTCATAAATCACTTCAGTCAATCCAAAATTCACCGCAATAGATAGGCCATAAAAAATTCCCTGAGCTTCCGCTGCTTCAACATCAAAAGCAGAAGAAGAAATCAAACCAGCAGAGAATAAAACTTGTCCAGAAGAATTTCTAGCAACCACACCAATACCCGACATGTTACTATTCTCATCCATGGCCACATCCAAGAAAAGGGGGGGGGGGGGGTTCGCTTTCCACTGAGGCACAGTAGATATTCTAGTGGACCGATTACTATGAACATTCCTGTGACAGTGAAATTCATTGAATTTATGCTCCACAGAGAGGGCCAACTCAGCAGCTGAAACAACCGTCTCACCCAACCTGATTTGGTTTCGGTTGAACCAAATACACCACCATATATAAACAATGAGTTCAATATCAGGCATAGAACACCGAGACCGGAGCTAAGAAAAAAACTCTAACATTGAAGTTGCCCTACACTGGTTCACACCAACCCATATAAAGCGTGATCCCCAGATAGTTTGAACCTAAGAACAAGATTTAAATAAATGGATTTCAGTTTCCACCTCCTGCCCACATAAAAAGCACATAGGATTCACTTGGACTCCCCTGTAAAGAAGATTAGCACAGACAGGGAGAGATTCATGAAGACAACGCCATAGGAACAGTCTAACCTTAGGAATAAGGTTCAACCTCCAAATAGATTCCCATAATTGGCCATAAATTATCTCCGAAGAGGATGAAGGCACTGAGCGTGTATTTATCAACCGAGCCACAAAGTACCCCGTCTTAACTGAATAAACCCCATTACAAGTCTTAGTCCAGTAAAATACATCTTGTGGGAGGCGGTTACTTAAGGGAATATTTAGGATGGCAGTAGCTTCGAAGGGCAAAAAAACCTGGCGAACCAGGTTGACATCCCATCTCTTGGACTCAGCATCAATCAACTCGCTAACAAGAGTAGTAGGAGGAAGGACTTGCTGAACAAAAGGAGCCATGCCATTAACCCCTGGAATCCATTTGTCATGCCACACTGAAACAAAACACCCATCGCCTATTCTCCAACAAGAACCTGCTACAAGAAAATCTCTCACACTCAAAATACTCCTCCACACATAGCTTGGCTTATAGCCTGAATTTGCCTCCAAGAAAGATCTCCGAGGTAATACTTAGCCTTCAGAAATCTAGCACAAAGGAACTCCGGGGTCGAAATTAATCTCCAACCTTATTTAGCTAAGAAAGGTTTGTTGAAGTCCTCAATATGCGGAAATCCCAAACCACCTTCAGCCTTTGTCTTTGCCAATTTTTCCCAACTAATCCAATGAATTTTCCTTGAGTCTGACATATCACCCCACCAAAATTGGCAAATCGTCCTTTGCAATTCCTCACAGAAAGTTTTAGGCAGTAAAAAGCAGCTCATGATATACTGAGGAATTGCCTGAGCAATTGACTTGATGAGGATTTCTTTTCCTGCACTACTCAAAAATTCTCTTTCCAGCCGCCCTTTAATTTCTTCCATAGTCTCTCTTTAAGAAAACTAAAAATGGCTTTTTTTGACTTGCAAATAAAAGTAGGTAGCCCCAAATACTTAGCATGCCGATCAACTTCTTTAATGCCAAGTAAATCACACAATTGCCTCCTCTTGCTTGAATCCACCTTCTGATTGAAAGAAGCCTCTGTCTTGTCAAAGTTAATACACTGCCCTGATTCACTCTCATAGTTAGATAAAATTTGTTTAAGAACAACACATTCAGAAGAAGTGGCTCGCACGAAGACAAAACTATCATCTACAAAGAATAAGTGTGAAATAGCTGGACTTTGCCTACACACTTTGACTGGATGAATAGAACCAGCACTAACTGCTTTCCGTAATATGGAGGACAAACCTTCAGCACATGATAAAAATAAATAAGGAGATATAGGGTCTCCCTGGCGAAGTCCTCTACTAGGTTTAATAAAACCCCTGCTCTGACCATTAATAAGGAATGAGAAAGTAACAGAATTCAAGCAAGACATAATTAAGTCAACAAAGTGAGCCGAAAAAGACATATGCAGCATGACTTGCTCTAGATATTTCCATTCAATCCGATCATACACCTTGCTCATATCAAGCTTCACAGCCATCACTCCTTTTTTACTTTTAATGCTATGCTTCATAGAATGAAAGATCTCAAATGCCATAATAGCATTATTAGTAATTTAGCGCCCGCAACAAAAGTACTTTGAGCTTCAAAAATGACAGAAGGCAGTACTACTTTCAATCTGTTAGCAAGAGTCTTAGAAATTATTTTGTATATCACATTACATAGGCTAATAGGTCGAAGGTCTTTAACAGAGGATGGAGTTTTAACTTTTGAAATTAAAATCACAGGGTGTGATTAATATTTGGAGGCATAATACCTGAATTTTTTAAATTCAGGACCACAGATAAAACATCATCTCCAATAAAGTCCCAACAACTTTTATAAAATAGAGCATATAGTCCATCAGGACCCAGGGCCTTACCTGGCGCCATTTGTTTGAGGGCAGCATACCCCTCTTCAGCCGAGAAAGGAGCTGAAAGAGTATCAATATGATCCGCCATAAGTTTAGAATCAATAACTGCCAAGGAGTGAAAGAAAACTTGAGGATCATTGCTCCGAAATAACTCTGTATAATAATCCAGGATGAGTTTCTCTACAGCAGAGTCGCCCTCCATCCACACACACCCGCATCATCCTTCAGCCCAGAAATAAAATTACCCCGATGCCGCTCAGAAGCTTTTTGATGGAAGAAAGCATACTACAAGAAAAATGCAGTTTAGAAACGGATTTTTCCGTTTCTATTATTGAAAAATCCGTTTCTATTTACTTTAGAAACGGATTTAGAAACGGAATTTTACTGTTACTATATTGCTCGTTGTAAATCAGTTAGCAATGCAATTTAAATTCTGTTTCTAATTAGAAACGAAATTATAACAGAAATTATCCATTTTTGAATTAAAAACGGAATGTTCCATTTCTAAATTAGAAACAAAATATAATATTTCGTTTCTAATTTTAGGAGCACAACAAAATTTATGCATTCAATTTAGAAACGGATTTTGGGAATCCGTTTCTAATTTAGAAACGGATTTTATTAATCCATTTCTAATTTGAAAACAAATTTTTATTCATTTTTTAATTTCAAATTTCTTTTTTAAATATTTGTAATTTCCTAAGGAATAATTTATTTAAATAAATTTAAATAAAAATATTATTCAATAATATTAACAACCCACAACTAAATTTGATAAAAAATATAGTTGCATAAAATTATGATTTAAAATTATTTATTGTAATTAAAGTAGCCACATACAACATATGGGTACATAGGAAGAGATAACATTTCTAAGTTGTTATCATTACACATGAAAGAGACCACTAATACACGCCCTAATACACAATCAATTTGATACTATATTCAGATGAAATAGATGAAACAAGGGGAAAAAATTACAAATTGATAAGACGACTGTTCAAAGAATTGCATTCTTGGATTATTTCTTCCTCATCAAGAAGCTCTTCCAACGTTAAATTTTCCTTGTCGAGTACTGACTCCACCTAAAATGGTAACGGCAAGTTAGGTTAGATGAGATCAAGCAGAAAGCAAGTAAGCAAAACCAAATAAGCATAATAATAATACTTCAATCCAGTAAACATGTTGAATTCCATTTTATTAGAATTAGAATTAGAACTAGAACGTTCATAAAGTAAAATCTGCTAAAGCTTCTTCATCAATGCTGCTTCAAATTCAAAATTCAAAATTCAAAAAAAAAAAGCAGATAATAGAAGCAAGCCTGCAAATAAGGTCCAAGTCACGCCCTAAAATAAAAATATAACACTAAAACCCATTAATTGCAAATTGAACAGCCAAAAGCATCAATACTACAAAATGCACGCATAAAACACCAGTATTTTCAGCTACTAGAAGCAAATTTTGATCAATCAAGAAAACAAATCCAACAAGCAAACGCAAACAACTCCAAAATCGAGCTACAAACAGCAATTAAACCAAAAATAACAATAACAACACAAAATTAAATTACATGGGTTTGAATTTTACCTCTTTTGAAACGTCTAGGGCAGGGGTAGAAGTAGCGACATCGCGAGCCCGAGGAGGAGAAGCAGCAGCGACGCAGCGACGCTGCTTGCAAGGGGAGCTACGTCATGATCTTGTTGAGGAACAACGATACCGAAAACAGAACCAACAACAACGTGATCTCGGTGAGGAACAGTGGCTTCGCGAGGGAGAGCAGCGACGGGGCTCAAGAAGGAGGTGATGTCACCGAGAACAGCAGCAGCGTCGGCTTCGGTAGCTATGGAGGAGGGAGGGGTCTGCGCTAGGGATTTAGAATTAAAGAGAAAACAGAGGGAGAAAAAAAAAGGCACTTAATTTTATTTCTTCATTAGAAACGGATTGTCTATCTGTTTCTGTTTAATTGAATGTTAAAATCTCACGTTGCTTTTTTTTTTTTTTTAACACTTTGCTATCATTGATATTTATAAATAGAACTCAAATTCTATTTGTGAATTAAAAAAAAAAAGGATAAGTACAAAAAATGTCCTTGTGGTTTGGCGATTTTACATTTCGAGTCACGTGATTTTTTTCATAACAAGTCAGTACTCTATGTGTGTTGCCATTAGCACAACACGTCCAAAACCGTTAGCCTTCGTTATTTTCGCAAACGTGGACACTGACGTGGCCAACACCTGCACCTGCATCAGACTTACTTTGCCAGCTGTATTTGCACTTCAAAAATATGAAACGCATCATTTTTTGGTGGCTCACGTTTAAAACCCTATTTCACTAAATTAGGTTTTCATTCTTAGTGAAAGGCAAACTTCAAACAAAAATATGCCCATTTCTCACCCAAAAATATTGCTTATTGACTTCGAAATGATGAAGCCATCTGTGTTTTCTTTCAATTGAAGTGCAAAGTTTGAAGATTCGAAACTCCTTAGAAGGAAGATTGTTGAATTTGAAGCTCATTTGAAGGTTTTAATTGGAAACTTTACAAAGAGTGCAAAAGGGAACTTCCTTTCTTAAGGTGCAAGGTATGTAAATATATTCTCTAAATAGTAGTTTTTGGAAACATAATAAAGAAGGAAAAATTTTTGGTTTAAGGTTTCAAGATTAGGGAAGAAGAGTATGGGGAAATGGGGGTTTTGCCTATTTGTTTATTGAATATAAAATTATTTTGTTAAAAAAGTATATAATGGTGTTTTAATTAGTTGTTAATTGGTTTTGGACGTTAGGATATGAAGATTGTGAACTTAGTGATACACCATGGGGGTTATTGGGAAGAGAATCCAACAATGGTGTATGTTGGTGGGAAAATAAATCGATTGGAAAATTTCGATGTGGACTTGCTTTCATTTTTTGAGTTGCAGGGGTACGACAAGAAATGGGGGTATAACAGAATGTGTATAATATGGTACAGATTGTGGGGTTTATCTGGAAGTGAAGCTTTTGATGAGATATTGGATGATAAACATTTGGTTTATATGTTAGAATACAACGAAGGTTTTCAAGACATGAAGATATACTTTGTTAAAAATCCCGAACCTCTGGATGTGGAAGAAGGAGATATTAATTTGGATGAAGTGCCTGTTGTATCAGATCAGTCAAACGAGGTAGATGATGATATGTTCGTTTATATGCATGATAGCAGTAGTAGTGATGTTGAAGAGAACATGCTTGAGAATACAGATGAAGAGCAGACACATGCAGAGAAGGCAAATGCAGTTGAGGAGCCACATGCTTCTGAAGTGGATGATGAATCTGACACTGAGTATATTCCAAGTGAAGAAATTTATAGCAGTTCAACCGAGGAAGAGTCTGGATGCAGTGAAGTAAGTTGCATGTATGATGACCTTGAAAGAAGTGATGATGATATATTTAGACATGCAGGAGAAAATATAGCACAGACTGAAAGTGGTGCCAAAAGAAATGAAGGAAGAGAAGCTAGTACTAAAGCATAAGAGGATGGAAGAGAACTTGAAAATAATGCACACAAAAATGATGCAACACACACAACTAATGCATCACAGACTAAAAAGGAAGCAAGGCAAACTAAAGAGGACAATACTCAACCAGAAGATTTTAATGAAGAAGATTATCGAGAGTTCAATGAACCTTCTATCGATTCTAATGACATGTATAGTTTGCGAGGTTCAGATGATGAAGGTTTAGAGGTGTATCCAGAATTCAATGAGCTGAAAGGCATGAGTGATCCTCAATTGTGCAAAGAAATGAAGTTCAGGGACAAACATGTGTTCAGGAAAGCATTGAAAGAATGGGCTATTAGGAAAGGGTATAAATATGTTCTTAAGAAGAATAATGCATAATGAATAACTGCTCTCTGTTAAAAAAAATGTGGCTTTATAGTGGATGCATCCAAGCTAAGGGACTCAAATGTGTTCCAAATAAAGACATTCAAAGAAACTCACAATTGTCCAAGAGAATTTGCAAACCCTTTGGTGACTTCAACTTATTTGGCTAATAAGTTCATGGAAGAAATGAGAGATAATCCAAGATGGAAAGTGGAGGCAGTGCAAAAAAACTTTACAAAGAAAAGTGGGGGCTGAGGTTAGTACTTCAAAGAAAAAATTGAAAAAAAAATTGAAGGTGACATAAAAGATAAGTATAGAAGACTGTTTGAATATGCAGAAACTGTAAGAGTCACCAATCTTGGTAGCTTGTTGAAGATAAAAACTGAGTTAACTTATAAGGATAATTATGAATAAAAGCTTGGTGAGGATGATGAGAACCTAACAAAAAGGCCAAAGGAGATCATTATGATTCATTATATATATGTTAGATTGGCTACACAAAAACAAGGGTACTTTGCAGGCTTGACACCCCTTATTGGCTTAGATGGAAGCTTTTTGAAGACATCAATGGGTGGAAAACTTCTTTGTGTTGCTGCAAGAGATGGAAATGAGAACATGTTTCCTTTAGCATATGCAGTAGTTGATATTGGATGCAAACAATCTTGGTTGTGGTTTTTAGAGTTATTGTTTAATGACTTTGGACATTCCTCTGAAACGGGATGGGTTTTCATGTCTGATAAACAAAAAGTAAGTATGTTTAATAGTTAGTTGTTTGCTTTGAAAAATATTTGCAAAAAAAATTGATTTACTTGACTGATATTTCAGGGACTTGTTGAGGCGTTTGAGCAGAAAATGCCAAATGCTGAACATAGGGACTGTGTCAAACATATGTACAAGAATTTCAAGACATAGTTTAAAAAGGTTGACAAACAGCTTGTGTAGACACCTGCGGGTGTAAGTACAGAGAAGACATTTGAATGGCATATGCAGAAATTTAAAGAGGCTGATGCAAAGGCCTATGACTAGTTAATGGGCAAAAATCCAAAAGCATGGCTAGGTGTTTTTTCTCAACACATGCAAAGTGTGATGCTATTCAGAATAACGTCAGTGAGTCATTCAATGCATACATCACAGAAGTAAAAGACATGTCCATTTTGAGCATGATGGAATGGATACAAAAAAGAATGATGAAGAGGTTCTACATTAAATACAGTGGCATATTGAGGTATACAGGTGATATATGTCCTACAATCCAAGATAAGTTGGAGAAACTAAAATATGAAAGCAGAAACTATTTTTGCACACCAGCAAGTCATAACAAATATGAGGTTGATTATTTTAGCACACAAGCTTTTGTAAACTTAGCTGACAGAACTTGTAGTTGTCGTATGTGGAACATTACTGGAATATCATGCAAACATGTCATTTCAGTTATTTTTGCTAATATGGAGCTGCCAAAAGTCTATGTGCATAAGTTTTTTCATAAAAACACTTACTTGGTTGTGTACAGGCATGTCATTAATCATGTACCAAGCATAGAGGAATGGGAACGAATGGAGACTCTTGACATTCAGCCAAATATACCTCGAAAGCCAACTGGTTGACCTAAGAAGAAACGAATAACATCTAAGGATGAGCCAATTAATCCATTTAGATTCTCTAGAGTTAGAGGATATGTAATTTGTGGTAATTATGGGAAAGAGGGGCATAATGTGAGAGGGTGTAAGGCAATAGTAACTGGAGAAACTGCTTGGCAGAAAAGAATGAGGCTACAAAGACAAAGAACAACTGAGGTATTTTGGTTGTGTATCTAAAAGCATTTCATTTTTTAGTGTCTTTGTCTCAATCTATTTTTGTGTGTTTACTATGAGCATTTCATTTTCTGGTCGAAATGTTGCTTGCAGGCTTCTGCAGGTCTATCAAGAGCAAAAAAAAAAAAAAAAAAGAGAGAAAAGGACCAATAAGAGCTCATACAAAGGTTGTTAAAACACTCAATCATGTAATGCTTAATTGAATTTGCAGACTCATTTCAAAAATTGTTTCACTTTGCTTTGTTCCCACAGGCAGCTTCACAGACAGACTCTCAACAAGCTTCACAGCAAGCCCCATACTCAGCAACCCAACCAGTTTCGCAGCCTGCCTTGAATGTGTATGACCATGTGCCACCAACTCCTATGAGTATATCCCAACCACTTCCTTCAGCAGCTACAAGAAGATAAAATCTCAGGCGGCCTACTATCTCCAGTGTAGCAAAAATATTGGAAAGGGTTCACAGACCTGCTCCTGGACATTTGCCAACTCAATACAACCTTCAAGCTACAAAAACTTCAAAAGGGCATATGAATTGCAAGCATTCCTCAGTCAATCTAATCAGTCGCAACCTCAAGGAAAGACTAAATGAAAGTCTCAGTGATTTTTTTGTAATTGACAAATTTTTTAGGTTTAGTTGCTAAGTTGCGTAAACTATTATACTTGCAAACTTGGCTTATTATCTTGGTTGAAATATTTTGTACATGGCATAATACAAACATGGTATTTTGCAAACTTAACTTATTTTGAATAGTTAGTTCATAGATGATGATATAAGATGCTTAAACTCTATTTTGTACACAAATTATGCCTATTTTGGTTGTCTAAACAGTGGATTGCCTATTTTGGTTGTCTAAACAGTGGATTGCCTATTTTGGTTCACAGGCTTTCACAATTCTAAATAACCAAAATTCTACTCAGGCTTTCACAATTGCAAAATAACCACACAACCATTAAGTTGATGATTGAACACTTGCATAAATACACAACAATCACATTCATTACCAAAGTTCTTTTAGGGATTACATCAAACACTTAAATGACAATTACAACAAACACCTAAAATACTACTCCTACTTTGAAACTAAATTTCATGGCAAATATAATTGCCAACCTATATTCATCTTCAACCTGTTCTTAATATACATAGAATATAACACAACACAAAACACTAAAAAAACACCCAAAAAAAACTTTTGCACAGCCATTTGAAGCACGACATTTTTCCAATTCAGTCCGAAGCACCCTATTTTCTTCATGTAAGTAGTACACTTCTTACTCTAAACTTGCAACAATCTCTTTGTATTTTATCAACTCATAAGCCAGTTCAATCTCTCGTGCATGACAATTTGCAATTTCATCTTCGCAAGAATTGACTTTGTCAAGCAAACGTGGAATCACTTCATTAACTTGCACAATAGTGGGGGGATCAATCCACTCAAAATAATCACACTTGTAAGGTGTATTGAACCTTGGACACCCCCGAAATCTCCTTCCACGATTGATTGGCATTTTTAAAGTCCTCGTTGAAGTAGGTAGCCCACAGCTGCATCATTGATCCTGTACCCCTGGGCTTGTTTGAGAAGATTGTGAATGCATCTTCACTGAATGAAGGGAAATTTCAAATGGAAATGGATTAAGGGGATTCTTTGGCTTCTAATCTATTTTGATCTAGTTTTAGAATTTTGCTTGTTTTTAGGTCTTTAACAAATAAGGTTTTTATTTATTTTTTTTATGTCTAATAAATGGCACGACAGCTGGCAAAGTAAGTCTGACGCAGGCGCAGGTGTTGGCTACGTCAGTGTCCACTTCTGCAAAAGTGACGGAGTCTGATGGTTTTGGACGTGTTGTGCTAATGGCAATAGGCAGAGGGTACTGACTTGTCAAGAAAAAAATTACATGGCTCGAAGTGCAAAACTGTCAAACTACAGGGATGTTTTTTGTACTTATCCCTAAATAAAACAATAACACCTAATTATACATAATTTTTCAATAACATATAAATAATTTTTCATCTAATTTTACTTAAAATTTACAATAAAATCATAATACTCGTAGACAACATTAATATATCAAGATTTCATTCATAATATTTATTAGCAATTTCAATTTATGGAATCTTCTACTTAATTAACATTTTCACTCTCAATGTTCTTATTGATATCTTCATTGAAGAATACCATCTCTAATTTCGGTCCATCCAATGATAGAAGATACATATATTTAAAAGAAACACCTTTTTTCTTTTGTTTTTTTAAAAACAGCCCGACACTTTTTTTATTTTTAGAAACTTAAAATGAAAATTAATAAAATGACGGCATATTTTCCTCCACTTCATTTTTCCTCTTTGAATGAAAATAAGTTCCAAAAAAAAAATTAAATAAATATAAAAAATAAAAATAAGTTCTAATTCAGAACATATTTTTATTTTATTTGATTTTATTTTCTGGAACTTATTTTTATTTATTTTATTCTTTTTCCACTCAAATAGGAAAGTTGAAATAAAGTATCATGTCTTTATATTATTGGTTTTAGCTATTTTATTTTAAAAATAACATAAAGTAAAGTACGTATCATTATATTTATCTATTTACATTTTAAGTGAGTATTGTTATTAATGGAAAATGGCAGAATGCCTATTTTTACCTCTAATTTTTTATATTTTAATCTATTTCACCTCTCAATTTTTAACTTTAACTCATTATTTCTCTTAACTTTTATTTCAAACTTTATTAAACTCATGACTTGTCAGAGTATACAAGTGTGACTTAACGCGTTTTAGAGTATGTGAGACATAAAATTTTTTGCTGACATGTCTATTATATATGTTTAAATGAAAGAGATACATATGAAGAAGAATTTAATTGTAATTTGAAAACAATAAAAATTTACAATTAAGACCCTCTTTTGTTCTTCTTTCGTCCTGTCACCTCATCTAGACATCCACTATTTGTAACATTCATGCAACATCAAACATCCATCATCGTCACACAACACCATCAAAATTTACAAGATAGTAGTACATTGAAAAAAGACAATACATTTGCAGCCCTTTGTATTTTGCATAATTTATTAGTTTGATACTTCAACTTATAATTTTATCATTTCAATACTTAAATTTACATAAAATATAATAATTTGCATTAATTTGATGCCATTATGCATTTACCACCCCCTATACTTGCCACATTTTGTTAGTTTGATAGTTCTACTTGCAGTTTTTTGTTAATTAAACCTTTAAAATGTAACACATATTAATTTACTATTCAATACCACGTGTACTGATAGAAATTTTAAAATTATATTTTAGACTAATTCAGGTGTTAAAATAGTAAAACTATAAGTTAAAGTGTCAAAATGATAAAAGTGAGAAGTACGGAAAGCCATAGATACATTATGCATTAAAAAAACAAGTAAACAACTACACTATTAAACCATAAATGTTGAAAAAGAAAGAAAATTTTTTATTTTTCATTACGTCGAACAATTAGTGAAATTTGTACTAGACTATTAACCCATAAATGTTAGGAACACTATTAACCCAATAAGGACTAATTTTCTTTATTGGGGTAAAGTAAATTACCCCTCTCCATATGAATTTATACTTCCTCATGAGTTTTGAAGTGTTGGGCTTATAATTTGAGTTTGAATATTGATATTAGGGTATCAACTAACCTTTAAAATTTTGCTGATCTAGGAGTTAATTAGAGACTTAAAAGTGTCTAGTACAAATGTTAGTTTTTTTTTTACCAAAATTGAGGAGGGAGTCATTCACAGGGTTTGAACCTCCATAGGTGGGTCTCTTTTAATAGACACCTTACCACCCAATCTCCTTGGCTTGGGTACGTTAGTAATTCATTCTTTAATAGCTAGAGAAATATCATTTGGTTAAAATTTTAAATTGATAGCTAATAACTGTTAAAATAGAAACAGTTTAGGTTCATATTAGCTCCGTTTGAAGATTTTCACTAATAATTGTGTTTTTCAAAATATATTTACTTTATTATTTTTAACTTTAACTAATTATTATTAACTTAATAAAATATTATTTACCCATATTGAAAATATTAAAAAGCATGTTAATAAAAAAGTTTTAAAACTCATCAGTCTCGGTACTTATAATAATAATAGTATTAGTACCTCATTTAAAATTTGTTGTCAAAAATTTAATAAAAATAGATATATTTATTTTTTCAAAAATATAGAAATAAAATTAATCTCAATATTTATAAATATAAGTATAAAAAAAATTTATTTTCATATTATATATTATTGTTGATATATATATATATATATATATACATATATATTCAATTATTAACTAATATTTATATATTATTAAATATGTTATCAGTAATAATTATTATGAATGAGTTATCTGTTACGAGCGATCAATCACTAAGAACAAACTATTATCTAATTTAGCCAAACAAGAGCTTAGTATGTTTTATATTTTTTGTAAAAAAAATAAGGAAAAAAGGAATTATCCCAAGAACTGGTCCATGCAGCTCTGCGGTTCATGTATTTTCATAATAAATTGCCCAGAAAGTCAGTTTGGGCCATGCATCAATTATACGCTAAGATCTGCAAGATGTATATATTAAGATATTATATGTCGAGTAAACTGTCACTTCTACCGCACAATTCTGAAGTGTCAGAGTCTAATCTCTACCTATCTATCTGTGGTTGTGACACCATGTATATTTTCACCTGTTTACTGCAACAAATGTTCATTGGATTGGACGAATAAGAAGCAATTAATTTTTATTTTTTTTTGAACTGCCTTGCCTCAAAAAAATGTGTCCGGGAAAAAAAAAAAAAAAAAATATATATATATATCTAATGTGAACATAATTCATGTGTCAAACTACAAATTCAAACACAATACATTTATTAAACAGATTACACAATATAATTTGTACAACCCATTTAAATTAATAAAGTTTAAATGTGTTAAACACGTTTAAAATATGATTAATTACACATTTAAACACGCTTAATAAATAAATTATAAAAAATAATAAAAATAAATTATACATAATTTTAGTCTACGTATCCAAAATCAAAATATTTAAATTTCAAGGTTATGCACTACAAATAAAAGTTTTTACAGTGATTAAAATATAATAACTAATATTTATTATTTTAATACTAATTCATACTAAAATTACATAAGAAACCGTTTATAAGTGCATAGTTTTTAATTATATTTCAATATTTAAATTTTATTCATTTAATATTAAATTAAGCACATCATTATACTATAAATTATTTACTTCGGAAGTTTATATTGTTATATTTACTACTAAAACTACATAATTTTAACATAAAAATAATGCATTTTTACAATAACATATATATAGTATTGCATTTTACGTATTTGACATTAATATAAGAGAAAATAATCAAATCTATCCCAAACTTTGATTCAATTTTCAATTATATCTTATTTTTAAAGTTATATCAATTAAATATTCTAACTTTACA
Organism: Mallotus repandus; assembly: GCA_949671775.1. NCBI lineage: Eukaryota > Viridiplantae > Streptophyta > Magnoliopsida > Malpighiales > Euphorbiaceae > Mallotus > Mallotus repandus. The sequence continues at coordinate 24,723 of CATIWM010682469.1, forward strand.
AATAGTATCAATTTTATCCTATTTTAATTTAAGGATCTAAATGTATTTTAAAAATTACTTTTAAATCTTTATAAAACAAATTTATTTATTAAAATCTTTTTCTATTTTTTAATAAACAATAAAATGTAAAAGAGTAAGTTTCTCTTACTGCTCTCAAAATAACCTCAAAAATTAATTTTGAATTATTTTCATAAAATTAAAATTTTTACATTGTTTTAGATGTGAGAGTATTCATATTTTAGTTTCTAAAACTTATTTCTCAACTTTCAATTATATTATTTAAAAATTTTCTAATAAAGATTGAACACAAAAAAATAGTGTGAAATGAATAAAACAAAAGAGAGAATCAGAGATGTTAAGAATATTAATGAATAATAAAAAAATTATTTTTTGAAAAATAAAAAATTTAAAATCTCACAAAAAAATACGACTTATAAATCGATTATTATATACTCTGATAGTAATAAAAATATAAATATAAAGAATTTTTTTTAACTATCACTATAAAAATAATAAAAATTTTAAGAAACTTTTTATTTTTTTTAAAAAAATCAAATATTCTTTCTTAATCAATGTTTCAATACCTCTAATGCTTTTTTTTTTCCTTTTCCATACTTTTATTTAACGTTTCATTTTTATTAGAAAAATTTTGAATAATATGGTCGAAAATTGAGAAGTAAAAATATAAAAAAAAATGGTGACTTTGTATAAAATAATATAGAAAAGTTAAAATTTTATTAAAATATATCAAAACTAATTTTTAAAATTATTTTGAAAGTGGTAAGATTAACATTTGGAAATATATTTTACATTTGTTTGTTAAAAAAAAAGGAGTTTAATAAATAAATTAATTTTATAAGAATTTAAAAGTAATTTTTTAAAGTACATTTAAATCCTTAAATTAAAATAGAATAGAATCAATACAATTCATTAAGTTGAATAGCTAAATTGATATAATTTTGAAAATAGAATATAAATGAAAATTGCACCAAAATTCAGGATAGAAATGATCATTTTTCCTTGATATAAATTTACATCAAAATTATACAACTTTATATTATATCTATAATTTCTACTACTTTTAGCAATTTAAATTTATTACTTAACAATAAATTAGTATTATTTACTTAACAATAAATTAATAATAATAATAGTTAGTATAAATGTATCATATTTACTTAATAATTTATATTTTATTTATTTAACATTAATTTTTAATACTAAAATTTTTTATACGTGGTAATGTCATTATTTAAATATTATAAACATGTCTAAATGGGTTAAATGGGTCCAACCTATTTAAATAATCCGTTTAGACATGTTTATAAACGTGTTTAAACAGATTAAGCAGGTTTAATCCTTTTTTATTTGTCATAAACGAATTGATTTGTTTATAACACAAATACATTTGTTTCAAACTCAAATTCATTTAATTTCATGTCATGTCGTGTCACAGATTGTCAGCTCTACTTCAAAACATTGTTTGCTAAAATATTTTTAATAAAAATAACATTATAAAAATTTTAACATAAATAATAATTTAGATAAAATAAAGGGATAATAGTTCTGTCAGTCCTAAACAAAGTAACATTTTTTCAATTAAGTCCTACAAGAAAAAAATATTCAATTAAGTCCTATAACTAATTAAAAAGATCTCCATAGTCCTACGCTATTAAACCTAACGGAAGCTGATGACATGGCGGTGATATAGGACATATGCTTAACATGTCAGCAGCCATCTCATATGCTCTTTTCTCCGTAGTGGAAGCTCTTTCACGTCAAATGTCTACTAGCTAAAAAAATTAGGGTTTAACTTTCTCTGTTTTGAAAAAGAAACACCACCAGTGGCCAGAAGTCTATCATATCTCCAACTTGGACAAAAATAAAACACCACCGATGCCCAGAAGTCTATCACCCACTCCCCCATCACAACCTTTTTTGCACTTTTCTATTCTATGCTTCTGTCAATCTATCACTGCCATCATCATTGAGGCAACAACATAAACATGTTGACGTCTTCATTTCTCCTTTCCTTCATTGTGTCCAGACGACTTGACAAAGAAGAAGCTGGTACAAGGTCATTTTCTTGTATCCGTCACCACCGACTGTTGGTTCGGTTCGTTAGTTCCACGATATTCACATTTTGTTCTCTTTTCTCGTCCACTACTCTGTTTTCCTTTTCTCTTCAGATCTTTTCTTTTTCTCAATTCTTAATCACTCACTCTCATTTACATTACATTAATTACTTTACTCAACAAAAAAGAAAAAAACCCATTTCTTGAAAATAATGAAAAGAGATTCATTTGATGAAGACGATGACCACGAGACTCTAATCACCCAAAACGGCACAAAACATAACAATCACCATAACCACCACCACCACCGACAGTACCAACCGATACCTACTTCCTTCACTTTCCACATTGAGGAATATGGAGGTATTATGCATCATTGTTTGTTTCAAAACTTCAATAAGAGGTATTACTATTACTTGTTCACAATTTTTATACCTTTGTTAATCGTTATTGTTTACTTCTCTATCGATATGAAGAGTATCTTTTCAAAAAATCTCTTTAGTTTTAAATTCTATAAGGTAAGTTGCAAGCTCTTTACTTACTTAAATAGTTAAAGAAGCAGTAGATATGCAAGATCAAGGAGAGTTAAAGAAGCAGTAGATACATTTGAGAAAATCTATTTGGATTGAAGATTGAATCAACATATTTTAATAGATTGCTAGATACTTTGAGCAAGTTGAGACAGGTGCAGAGTGCACAGGATGTGTTTGATAAAATAAAAAGAGAAGATTTTTCCTTGATATCAAGTTATATACTATATTGCTAGAGGGTTGGGGCCAAGAGGTTGAGTTCTATGAAGAGGTTGAGTGAAGCTCTTGTCGATCAAAGGCTGGTGGATTTGCTCTAGAGACACCTACTTACAATGTTGTTGTGTGAGCATTGAAAAAAAAAGTCCTTTTTTTATTACATGGATCTCTTTTTTCTCTTTTATTTCATAGTCATTGTTTTGCTTGGTCTGGTGGTCACTCAAGGGTTATTTATATTGTTTGGAAGAAAGTTTTGAAGGCTGTTTCAAATTGCTTGTTTTGTTTGTTTTTTTTTTTGAAGGAATTGCTTATTCTGTTTTGACACTTTTGTATTATGGTATATATGCACACTTCACATTTCAAGATGGCGATAGAAGTATTGTGGTGAAGAATGTTGAAATTTTAGAGGCGGAACTGAGTTATGGCGGAGGCAATGGTGGGTATGGTGGTGATAGTGGAAGTGAAGGTGAGGATTCATAAGAGAGAGTTTGGGCAATTTTGGTATACAAGTTGGTGGATCCCATATGCCAAAAAGAGCATCTGAGGTGGCTGCTGATGTGTCTAGCATATGTCCTATCTCACCACCACATTATCAGCTTCCGTTAGGTTTAACAACTTAGAGCCAACAAATACCTTTTTAATTAGTTTTAGGACTTAATTGAACATTTTTTCCTTATAGGACATAATTGAAAAAATGTTACTTTGTTTAGGACTGACAGAGCTGTCATCCCTAAAATAAAATAAAAAATCCTGACATAACATCAAAAAAATATCAAATTTATTCCTTTTAAGTTGTGAAATTTATAAAGGTATACTAGGATGAAAAATTTACATGTTTATAATTTTTGGAAATTTTATATCAGTTCTTTTTATTTTATTGAAAATATTCTTATTTATTTTATTAAAATTTAATAAGAAACCTAATGTGACGTGAAAAAGTTAATTCACTAAATGCTTGTTATTCCAATTTCGAAGTTTATGTCCCTAATTAATTTTAAATACTTAAGTATAAAATAATTCAGAAAATTCAAATTATCGAGAGCAAATATTTTTATATAAAAAATATTTATAATTTTTAAGAATAAATAATATTAAGGGTATATTTAACTTTTTATTGTTAAGTCAATATTTTATATAATTTTAATTAAATAATTATCTGTATGAGAATTATTAAAATTGACTAAATAAAAATGTTTTCATTGAAATTTAAAAATTAAAATAAAATTATTAAAAGTTGTAACCGTTTGCATTTTTTATATCAATGTATCATTACAAGGTTCAAGATTTAAAATTAATAATAATTTATATATTTTTTTCAAAGTAATTGATTTAATTTTGATTAAATAATTATCAGTTAAAAATTATCAAAAATTAATTGAGTCGGAATATTTTACGAAAATTAGAAAACAATTAAAATTAAATTATAGAAACTTTTGAAATTTTAGTATGCTTATTATAACTTAGTGGTGCCCATGTTGGTGTTCCCCTGCACTTCGATGTATAAAAAAAAAAAAAATGAATGGTTGGGGAACATAGAATAAAGCCCCTGGTGCGCCATTGAAATGGGTATACAATAAATACAAATTAAGAGGAGAGACATGCAATGTTTTTTTTGTCTTCGCAAATTGAGGTCTCAAAGAAGCCATTTATTTCGTAGACAAAAAATAGCGAGTAACTGTAGTTTTTACGCAAAGCAGATGGCTACAAAACTGTGGCAGAACAGAGACCCATCAATAAGCTCCACTGCACAGATATGAAAGATAACCCATGTGTCTTAATCAATCAAAGCCATTTTCTTTCATTGCTAGCTACCTACAGCAACTTGGCTGCAAAATAATTGAGACCCTACCAAACTAAAGACAAATAATGTGACTGTTCATAAACAGTGTAATAATCAGTAGTACTAGTAGTAGTCCTCTGTGACCGGCCTACTGCTGGACATGGACATCTTATGCTTGAAGTCGGCTCAATTCTTTACCAGAACATTCACTAAAACCATGCCTCTGTATAAGCTCCCACAACCATAACTTGGGTACTTGGCAATTGATAGGAACATGTCACCAATTGATTCACTGGGATATTATAAACAGTGAGCTAAAGTTTGTCAGACGATGATTTTTAGACCCAACTTAACAGGACCACAATCTAAACCAAAATCTTAGGTATAGAGATATGGGCCAGAAATCGAAAAAGTGGAGTAGGCATTTAAAACAAAACTTGGAGATGCGGGGGATCGAACCCCGTGCCTCTCGCATGCAAAGCGAGCGCTCTACCATTTGAGCTACATCCCCTG
>CATIWM010682515.1:0-21959 GCA_949671775.1 Mallotus repandus
TGTCTCCACAGTGAATTCGAATCTCCCCATCGATAATCATAAACACAAAAATAAATAAGGATTAGTAATTAAACAAAATAAAAATAAAAAATTAAATCAAATCAAATCAAAATCAAATAGAATAAAAATAATCAAACAAAAAATAAAAAGAGAAAGGAGTAGAAGAAGAAATAATTTGATGGATGCAATACTGATTTCTCTCAGAAGGTGATCACCATTGATGAGAGCCTGTGGCTTTTGTTATGTTGGTCTGTGATTTTTGATTTATTTGGATCTGATTCTCAGCTAAAATTTGAAAAGAAGTACGTGAAAAATCAAAGGAGAAAAGACTGTGTTTTTGGCTCCTGGTTAAAAATAATAGAGAGAAAAGAAAATAAAACCCTAGCCTTGTGAAAAGAAAAGTACGTATATATAGATACAATCATGTAACCCTAATCTGATTACATGATAAAAATAAAACAAAATAAGTTCTTTTTATTATTTATCTAAAAAATCATAAATTTATCAACACATTTATCTAATAAAACAAAATATTTATCAAAATAACAATTAATCAAAATCTGTGGATAAATAACAAATAAATAAATAAATAAAATAACATAAAATAAAAATAAAATAAAATAAAAAAAATTACGAAAAAAATTGCAGACGGCCTATTTTTGACCGAAAATAGGAAGGAAAGATAAATGGCGATACAACCATATTTCATTTTCAAATTGAATGGGCCTTTGGCCCATTTGACCAAAATCTCTTCTTTTTTTTTTTGAAATTTTGTATTTTTTTCTTTTTTTTTCTTTTTTGATTTTTTTTGAAAATTTATAAAAATAATATATATATATATATATATTAAATAAATAAATAAAATTTAAAAATAAATTACAATTTACTTCAAAACTAATAGATTAAATCCAATAAACCTAATTTCATAATCAATTTTCATCATTGGGTCCTCTGTCACATCCAAACTCAAATCATCCCAAAATTGGGTGCTTATAGTGGTGTGCCGCTGGCAGTTGATGTGAATTACTTCAAATGCTTGTTTGGTTCTTCCTTTTCTCTTTTTTTAAGCGTACTATTTTTGATGTATCTCTTTTTCAGATTTGGGACTTCGAGTTTCATGTGTTAGCTCCCCCTATTGTTATTGGGATGGATGAGGGATTCCTTCATTTTCCCATTTGGGCTGCTCAGCCTGGGAGAGGCTCCACGAGGTCTTTGGAGGCTACTCGTGCGGCTCTTGTAGAGTTGATATTTGATAAGGTTGGTATTGTCTTTCTTCTATTTTTTTTCTTTTTCTCGTTTTGAAGCTCTGAGTCCTATTTCTAATTTTTGATTGCAGATATATATCTGGTGGTGGTGGGAAGGCTATCCCACGGACTTCTCAGCGGTGATGTAGGGAGTGAGGGAGATTGCCGGCAGGCGGGTGCTATTTGTGACCTCAGTTGATCGCCTTATTTTTTGGTGAGTGCGTGGTTGACTGGCATAGGAGAGCTACCGGCTGTCACATACCTCATCCTCCTCCCTTTGATATGTTCTGAGGGAGAGATATGGTGGGTCCTATCTTAGAGGAGGCACTGATTGGGACTGATCATCAGCTACATTTGGAGCCCGAGGGCATCTCATAACTAGAGAGCCTTGTTCCTCGCCTGATCGATGGTGTTGCGATGAACTTCATGATCGCTCCACCTGCCCCAACTGTGGGTGGTTCTTCCTCTTTTGCTCATAAGGTGTGTACTGTTTACTTTTCTGTGTGTTGCATTTGTATCAACCGTCTTTATCCTAACTGTTCGTCCTTGTGTCTGACAGCTTTACTCAAAGAGGTCTCGAGCTAGGAGCACCGCCGAGACTTTAAGTGGTGTTAAAGCTGGTGCCGATGCCCCCATTGAGACTGCTTAGATGGATTTTAGAGTAGCTCCATTGCCACTGCTTCCCATGGTTTGGGCGCTTAACTTTTATGGTGAGGTGCTGACCCGGGTGATTCCTACATCCACTGATCCTATGGGCTTTATTCCCGAGGATGCTACTCATGTGAGCTCATGTCTATCTTTATTGTTATGATGTTTCAAGTTCATTATTTTTTGACTATTCTGTTTGCAGGTTCCTTAAGATATGGCCATATATTGGTATCAGTGTGCTTTTGGCCTGATGAGCCACTATATCCATTACTATATGGATGCTCATGTAAGTCTTTCATGCTTTGGCTTCTTTTCTTATTACAATTATGCAATGATATGTATGTTTATGTTATGAATGCATGTGTACTAATACATGTATGTCATGATGCAACTTGAGCAAGAGAGGCTGATGCGGGAGCAGGATGAGGCCATCCGCCATTTGGAGTCAATCCGCCAGCAAGAGGGTGCTTGCTACTAGAGTAAGATCTAGAGGCTGCGGGCCGAGCTGAAGGCACTGAGGACTCATGATGTTGGGTTAAGCAGGGGAGGATCTCCAGATGGCGGTTGATGATGATGATGGCGAGGATGGGGCTGAGTCTTGATTTCCTTTCCCCTTCCCTTTTTTCGTCGCTTCTGACTTATACTGATAAAAATTTTGTTAAAAGTTTTTGAGATGTATTGATTGATTAACCACTCTGAGGATTTTGATGCTTTCTAATATTTTATTATGCTCTCTTCTGTCTATGTGTTTACTGTACTCTTATTAAAAGCAAAATAAAACAAGTAAAATAAAATGGAAGGAATTTACAACGAAAATTAATGTAATTACATCATAGAAAGATATGAATTCTAATATGAAAATTTTGCTCATGCGATAGGTATTGATTCAGGCATTTACCTCTTAACATATGCAAATCTTGACAATATTTTCTATTTACAATGAATAACATTTATCATAAGCATTGTTACACATAGAATATTTCAAAATGATGATACCCCTATCCTTAATTAGCCCTTTTGGGTTTTCTAATTAAGTATTTTTCCTCTCATCTTTATTTTTTGTTTTTGTTTTCTCTTTTTGTTGTTTTTTCTTTTGTTCTTTTTTTGTTCATGAATAGTATCACTTGAGACGATAGACATTGATCCATTCAAACAACTCATTCCCATCGACATCCATTAACTTGACTGTGCCTTTTGAAAGGACAATTTTAACCAAATAAGGCTCTTCCCAATTTGGTTAGAACTTCCCTCTTGGGTATGGTAGATTTTGCTTAGCTTGCCTCAATACCCAATCTCTAACTTTGATGTCATGCTATCTCACTCTTTTATTGAAAGCTTTGGCAATTCTTCTTTGATATAACTGAGTGTGATAAAGTGCTTTCAACCATTCACCGTCTATTAGATTTAACCGTGCCAACCTCTATTCTACCTACTTCACCTCTTGCATGTATACTTTGACTATGCAATGAGGGACTTCATTTCCAATTTGATTGGAAGTACTGCTTTTGTTCCGTATTCCAAGGAGAAAGGAGTTGCCCTTGTGGATGTTCTTACTGTTGTGCAGTATCCCCAAACAGCAAATGGCAACCTATTGGCCTAATCATAGTGGGTTTTAATCATCTTTGAGAGGATTTTCTTAATGTTTTTGTTTTGCTGCTTCCACTGCTCCGTTAGCTTACAGTCGATAAGGTGATGACTTGTAGTACTTTATCTTATACCTCTCAAGCACTGCTCGTACTTCTCCTTGGAATTGCACCCCATTGTCTGAGATTAAATGGTGAGGAATTCCATATCTATAGAATAGATTTCTTTCTAAGAACTTGGCTACCTGCTTTGCCCTTAGTTTGCTATAAGATTCTGCTTCCACCCACTTTGTGAAGTAGTCAATTGCAACAAAGATGTACCTGTATCCATTAAAGGTTGTAGGGTGAATCTCGCCTATGATGTTGAGTCCCCAAACTAAAAATGGCCAAGGAGACATGGTGTGTAATTTTGAGTAAGGCAAGTGGCTGACGTCCCTATGAATCTGACACTCGTGACACTTCTTAGTGAATTTAACACAATCCTCAATCATTGTCATCCAGAAGAACTCTTGTGTCATTATCTTCTTAGCTAGCATAGTACTATTCATATACGGACCATAAACTCCTTCGTGAACATCTGTCATTGCCTTCCTTGCTTCATTCTTGTCCAAATAGCGCAATTGCATCCCATCTTGAGTTCTTTTATATAAGACACCTTGATGGTAGGTGAATTTTATTGATAACTTTCTGACAACTGTCTTTTCTTTCTTATTTGCATCTGTCGGGTATTCGTGCTTGTCCAAGTACTGCTGGACATCATAAAACTAAGGCTTCTGTCCATTACCTTTACACTCTTGTAACACGACTGACTAATTTTAGTTACACCAAAGGTTTCATAGGAATGGTTGTCGGTCCATCCCAAACTGATGCTAAGGCATCCACCATCTGATTATGGTTTCTTGGTAAGTGAACGAATCTACATTTCTGAAATGACTGTCCTAACTACTATAGATGCTTTAGATACGGTTTCAAATATGGCTCTTTTAGATCCCATTCATCGGTGGCTTGATTGATTACCAACATTGAGCCACCTAATATTTCCACTTTTATGACTACTAAGGCTATCAGAGCTTCCATTCCCATCACGCATGCCTTGTATTTTGCTTCATTATTTGTAACAAAAAATGCTAGCTTCTTCGCTATGGGAATTACTTTATTTTTTAGGGTTAACAAAATTAGTCCTATCCATGCTTTGAATTGGTTTACCACTCCATCAAAGTACATGCGCCATCCTTGAGCTTCGATCGCTGCAGTAAGGTCATCTTGGAATTCAAGTTCTATCTTTTGATCATCTGAAGTAGGGTTTATTGCTAGGAACTCGACCACTACTCTTCCTTTAATTGTCTTCTTGGTTAGATACTCAACATTGAATTCTGTTAGCAACACTAGCCATTTGGCTAGTTTTCCAACCAGTAAAGGTGCTTCAAACAGGTACCTCATCAGATCTAACTTTGAGACTACTTGGATCTTGTAAGACTGAAAGTAGTGCCTTAGTTTTCTCATGGCCCAAACCATTGCCAAAAAGATATGCTCAACCTGATTATATTTCTCCTCATAAGGCAACATCTTCTTGCTTAAGTAATAAACTACATGTTTGGCTCGTGCTTCGCCTTCTTGGGCTAGCATGGCTCCTATTGAGCTTCCTTTAAATGCTAGATACAGAATTAAAGGCTTTCCCATTTCTGGGGGTCTTAGAATCGGTGGTTTAATGAGATAGGCCTTTATTCTGTCAAAGGCAATTTGGCATTGTTCATTCCAAACCAGAGGCTGATCCTTCCTGGGTAACTTGAATATTGGTTTGCATACCTCTGTCAATCTGGCTATGAATCAGCTGATGAACTGCAACTTTCCCAAGAATCTAGGATTCCCTTTTTAGTCTTTGGGGTCGACATTTCACATATCACTTTCATTTTGACTGGATCAACTTCAATTCCTCTCTGACTCATAATGTGTCCCAACATCTTTCTTGAGGTTACCCTGAATACACACTTCTTAGGATTCAACCTTATATTGTACTTGTCTACTCATTGCATAAACTTCTCCAATGCAGCTAAATGTTTTTCTTGAGTCTTTGATTTTACCATCATGTCATCAACCTAAACTTCTACCTTCTTATGTATCATGTCATGAAACATTGCTATTGCCACCCTTTGATAGGTCGCACCTGCATTTTTCAAACCAAAAGCCATTACTCTATAATAATATATTCCCTATAAAGGTGGTCTTAGCTTTATTGATGATTGCCATGAGAATCTAGTTGTATCCTAAAAATTCATCCATTAAGGAGTACATAACACATGCGGCAGTGTTGTCAATCAGAACATCTATATGAGGCAGAGGAAAATTATCTTTTAGGCATGCCTTGTAGAGGTCTCTGTAGTCTGCACAAATCCTCACTTTCCTATCCTTTTTAGGTACTAGGACTACCTTGCTCAACCATTTCTGATCGTTTACCACTTCTAAGAACTTAGCCTTGATTTGCTTCTCTATGTCTTCTTTTACCAATTGTGCCTATTCTAGTCTCAACCTTCGCAGCTTCTGTTTTACAGGCTTATGTCCCTCTTTAGTTGGAATGTAATGCTGGGCAATGTCCCTGTCGATGCTAGGATGCCATTGTACGTCCAAGCAAATACTTTGGAATATTTTGTTAATATTTTTTCTAGTTCTCTCCTTTTCTCAGGGGTAATGTTATAATGCAAAATAGCTTAGTTTTTTAGGGTAGTTATGCTTTATATTTCCTTTATTTTATCTATGTTTGTTAATTATTGCATTATTTTCTTCATCTTTATTTTTCTTACTTCAATTTTGTGTTTTGTAGGTTTTTGTGGGCTTAATTCATGCATGGAAGTACATTTGGACACTTTAGAATGAAGAAAGGTGTAAGGAAAGCTAAAGGAAAGATGAAGAGGAGTGTATTGACTCGTCACCATAGGGATGACTCGAGACAACAAGGAGGTAGTGCCGACTCAGTACAGTGGTGCCGAGTCATTGTAGAGAGGAATCATGTCGAGTTACACCACTGTGCCGACACGTCCTTCACACCCCTTAAATGCACCTTTTCATATTTATACCCATTTGAAGGAGCACAAATTGGGATGATGAGAAGCCTATAAATACATGATTTTGGCTCTGTTTTAGGCATGAAAAAAAAACACTTAGTTTTGATTAGAAAAATATTAGTATTATCTTTAGTTTTGTTGTTGAGGAGAGTTTGAAGTTTAACAGAAAGACAAAGCCAAAGGTTCAAGGAATATTTTAAGAAGATCATTCATTATCAAGCAACTTCTAGAGAGCACTGAAAAGTTTATCAATAAAATTCTTTTTCTCTTTTCTCTATTTGGTTGCTTGATGTTTAAATTACTTCCTTGTTGTTGTTTGAATTTGAATATTATGTATTTTGGCTAAGTCTTTGTTTATTAGAATTACAATGATAAATTAATATAAGAACTGTATTTTTATCTTTTATAATGCATGAGTGATTTAAATTCAATTCAGTTTGGGATGTGTTATGTATGCTTGATCACCATATATAACTTATTAATCAATATGTCTACAATGAGAATTGGGGCATTTTAGTTGAGAAGCAATTTAATTTATTCAAGGGTTAGGAAAGTACTTGGAGATAAGAAATCCACTTTAAAGGGTTAAAGAATTGGCATGGAACTCAATGATTTTGTTTATCTCTGCAATATTATGAGAATGTTTGTAGACTCTAAATGAAAATACCTTTAATTGAAAATGAGAATTGGTTTTAAGGATTGTTGGCTAAATTCTCCAATCATTCCATGCATTTATGCATTTGTTAACAAGTATAGCTCTTAATTAATTCTCAATTGTAATTCTAATATACATCACCTAAACTGTTTTAGTATATTTAGTTTAGTAAGAGTAAGTAGTAATTCTTAGTATTTTCAAAATAGTTAGAACATTTAATGTCTTCTTTTATATCATTGCCTATCCATCCAAGTATCTATTCGGTTAATACAAAATTTACTCCAAATTCCCTAGTGTTCGACACCCTACTTACTTTATACTTAGTCTTAGAGACTAGGGTATTTAATATGACTCACATTAAATTTTGGCGCCATTGTCGGGGAATTTGTTTAGAAATTTTTATTAACTTAGGGTAGAGAAAGGATGTTTTAGGCTTTTATTTTATAATTGTTTTATAATTTAGTATTTATTGATGAGTGATTATTTGATAGGTATATAGAGCATGGCTTAGTAATCAATTAGGAAAAGTGCCACTTCAAGGCATAAGAAAGAATCATTCTTGGACACTTAGTATCAAGAAGAGGCATTGAAGTTGATAGAGTAAAGATAGAAGTGATTGATAATTTTCCATCTCCAAAGTTTGCTAAAGATATAAGGAGCTTCCTTGGACATGCGGGCTTTTATCGAAGATTCATCAAAGGCTTTTCCAAGATAGCAGAGCCATTATGCAAATTACTTGCCAAGGATGTTAATTTTAAGTTTGATGAGGCATGTCTTGATGCATTTGAAGCCTTGAAGAGAGCTCTTATTTCAGCACCTATTTTGCAACCGCCTAATTGGGACCAACCATTTAAAATTATATGTGATGCAAGTAACTTTGCGATGGGGGATGTTTTAGGTCAAAGGAAAGAAGGCAAGCCCAATGTGATCTACTATGCTAGCAAACTACTTGATGATGCTCAAATCAACTATACAACCACAGAGAAAGAGTTACTTGCTATTATTTATGCATTTGAAAAGTTTAGAGCATACCTTATAGGGTAGAAGGTGATAGTGTATTCAGACCATACTGCCCTCAAGTACCTTATAAGTAAGAAGGATGCAAAACCTAGGCTCTTAAGGTGGATTCTAATGCTTCAGGAATTTGATTGGGAAGTGCGAGATAAGAAAGGAAGTGAGAACCTAGTTGTGGATCAACTATCAAGGCTTGATCAAGAGGGATTAAAGAGGAATGATGATGGTGTGCTAATCAATGAGACATTTCATGGTGAACATCTACTTAGTTTAGCATCAAAGGAACTTCCATGGTTTGTGGATATTGAAAATTATCTTATGAGTAGTGTTCTTCCTTATGGGATGGATTATCGACAAAGGAAGAAATTCTTGCATGACAACAAATTCTACTATTAGGAGGAACCATTGTTTTATAAGAGATGTGGAGATGGTTTGATTAGAAGGTGCATTCCTCAAGATGAAGTTCATGATGTTTTGAGACATTATCACTCCTTGGGTGTAGGTGGACACTTTGGTGCATCAAAAATAACATCTAAGTTACTTCAATTAGGTTTTTGGTGGGCTATATTATTTAAAGATGCTAGAGAATTTGTGCTTATATGTAATAGATGTCAAAGAACAGGAAATATTTCTAGAAAACATGAGATGCCCTTGAATGGAATTTTTGAAGTTGAGCTTTTTAACGTTTGGGGCATAGATTTCATGGGTCCATTTCCTAGTTCTTTAGGCCATAAGTATATTTTGGTTATGGTTGACTATGTTTCAAAATAGGTAGAAGCAATACCAACCATTACTAATGCTGCCAAGGTTGTTAAGAAGATTCTTAAGAAAATGATTTTTCCAAGGTTCGGTACTCATAGAGCATTGATTAGTGATGGAGGTTCCCACTTTTGCAATCATGTAATTGAGGCTCTTTTGAAGAAATATGGAGTAACAAACAAGGTTGCCACTCCATATCACCCACAAACAAGTGGGCGGGTTTAAGTGAGCAATAGAGAGATTAAATGGATTCTTGAGAAAACAGTGTCTTCTTCAAGGAAGGATTGGGCATTAAAACTAGATGATGCCCTATGGGCATATAGGACAACCTTTAAAACCCCAATAGGCCTTACACCCTACCAATTGATCTATAGGAATTCTTGTCACTTACTCATGGAACTTGAGCATAAGGCATATTGGGCAACAAGGGCTTTGAAATTTGATTTGAAGAAGGCAGGAAGGAAAAGGCTACTTTAGCTTAATGAATTAGACATCTAATTAATAATAAATGCTAATGAAAATGTGAAGTTGTATAAGGATCTCACTAAGTTGTGGCATGATAAGCCTTTAATGAGGAAGGAATTTCAGGATGGCGAACTTGTTTTTCTTTACAATTTAAGACTGAAATTGTTTCCTAGAAAGTTGAAGTCAAGATGGTTGGGTCCATTCAAGGTTATCAAGGTTCACCCATATGGAGCAATTGGAATTGCTAATGATAAGGGGGAAATTTTTAAGGTTAATAGCCACCGTCTCAAGCCTTATTTGATTGGTGAATCATTGATCAAGTGAAGTATATCTCTCTATCTACACCTTAATGTGAACAAGGTAAGGTCAAGCTATAGACCATTAAATGTAGCAGCGTATTGTTCCACATTTTTGTTTTTGTTTTATTTTTAGTAAATTGTTGGTATATTATACTTATATATTACATTATATGTATTATCTATTGATTATTATTTCTGAATTAAGTTGGACCACATTGAAATATTAGTAGTATTTATTTTATTATTTTAATTAAATTTATTGTAATTATATTTTATACATTTGTTTTCCTTTTTATGTTTTTCCTAATTTTGATTTTTTTTAATTTTTTCAAAAACACTTACCACATACACATTATTTAAATAGCTTACTCTTTTTACCTTTTTCTTTTATTTCTTTCATTTAATTTTTTTATATAAAAAAGTAATTAAAAATGAAAAATTGGAAACTGGGTCTATGCTGAGTCATCACAGTTGTGTTGACTCGGAACAGAAATGAAATGTGCCGAGTCATCACCTACATGTCGACTCGACATAGAGACTACTGTTGCTGAATCGTCACAGTTGTGCCGACTTAGAATAGAGGCCAACGGTGCTGAGTTAGCACATACGTGCCAACTTGTGCCTTGCAAAGCCTCCCATTTTTATCTTTTAAAAAAAAAACTATCACATTCACCCTAGTTTTTAATTAATTATTTCTTTTACTTTCTCTTTCCCTTTTGTCTTTTTCTTATACCATAACTTCCAAAACTTACACTAAAAATACAAAAGTCATGCCCATTCCCAAGAAAGGTCATGACCTTTCACATCCCTCTTACACCCTAGCCTACATAACTACCTATAACCCCTTTTGACTCTCAATTTTATATTCTCCACAAGTACAGCTTTTAGAATTCCCATACTTAAGAATTTTCTCTACTTACATTTTTGGCAATTCTCTCTACAAACTCTTCTCTTTTCTTTTATTATCTCTACTCTCATCACCACCTTCTCCTCATAATAACTTTTCCCTTTTTATATTCCTTTACCCTAACCGAAATCTACACTCCCATTTCTTTTATTTCTTTCTTTTTTCTTTCTTTTCTCTACACATTTGCTCTCCTCTCTACACCATATCCCTAACCGAAACCCATTCTCACCATTATCTTCTTCAATTCTCTACACCTTACTTATATCCTTCTTCTTCTCTTCTTATATCTAAACCATTTCTTTTCACAGTGAGAATGACTAGAGGCTCTACATCCACAAGACCTCAAGAGGAGCATCAAGAGGACTTGGCACTCATTTACAAGGCTAAGTTCCTAATCTTTTCACAAGAGGAAGGTGATCAATTTACCACACTCAAGTTTAGGGACATAATTTCTTTTAAGTATATCCCCTCTTCTCTACTCTAAGATGTTGGCATGAAAGATTTCTTTACTCAATTCTTGACCTCTTGTGGACTTTAAAACTTTGTATCAATGCATGAGAACACATATGTTAAGTTGATTACTGAATTTTACACATCCTTGGAAGTTAACTCAAATGATTCCCATATTCTTGAGTTTAGGATGTTAGGGAAGAAACACCAACTTACTTATTCTCTCATGCAAAAGGTATTTGGTTTTAAGAAAGATGGTATATGTGACACCCCTAAATCCTTTAAAGTGAATGAATTCTAGACATTTTGGACTGATTTACAATCCCCATTTCAATGTAAGAAGTGTAAAGCTATGTTTATTAAGGGCTTAAAATTCTGGTTATTGCATAAGGTTCTTACATGTGTTGTTTTTCACAAGTTTGAATTTAATAGAGTGTTTGCACAAGAATTATTTTTAATGTGGTGTATACATACTAAAAAACAAGTGTGTTGGACTTATTGGATTTTTAATCAGCTATTGACTTGCGCTTCACGTAAGGATGCTCCACTTACCCACGGTCATGTTATTACTATTATTGTTAAATCTCTTAATGTTAATTTGGATGATTTCACCCATGTTGTTAAGTGTTCTTATTTCACTAAGCAAGCCTTTGTGAGAGGAGAAGTTGTCGATGCTGCCTTCCGATTTATTCCGGCAAGGTCTAGGTCTTGTTGGAGATGATTGGTACGTCCCTTGGTCGTAGAAGAACATATTGAAAAGGAGGAAGATGAGGAGGAATCATAAGAAGATGACCCACATGGTAATGTCCTTTTTCTCCCCTATTCAATGCCAAGGGGATCTTCAAGTGGAGAGTTCAATATATTGGCATAAATTTTGGAAAACCAAAAGAAGATGCAATGTCAAATGACTTTAATAAAGACTTTCAATCGTCAAATTGACCGCTGTCAAAGGAAGATGGAATACAAGATGAATCAATTTTTTGCCCATTCCAGTTACAACATTGAGTCTCCTCCATCATCTCCCTTAGAGGATTGATGGAGTTTTTCTTTCTCTTTCTTTTATATTTGGGATTCACATTAGGGACAATGTGAATTTTAAGTGTGGGGGAAGGGATATTATTAGTAGTTATTATTTATTTATGTTTATGTTTATGTTTATATTTTATTTTATGCATGTCTGTCTATGCTACATTTTGCATCATTTTATCTTCTCCATATTCAATAAGTAGTTATATTCTAGTTCATTTTGATTTTGATTGAGGTTCAATTTTGATGCCATGTTAATAATTAACTTTTTATGCTCAATTGGTAGAATTTTAAAGTTTCATTTAGTATTAGTTTTAAGTTTTTCTTTTTATCTCTTTTTATTATTTTCAAAATCTAGAGAATATTTAGTCAACTTGCTAACTATGCTTAATGCTATGATGGTGAGGACTGAAACTTAGTTTTTATGGACTTAAGTAGCCTTAGGGAAACTATAACCAAAATACAAGTAAATAGCTTTTCAATAATGGATGAGGACACTTTTAAAAAAAAAGATTTAAATTTTGATGCTTGTTGACGTGATGCATTTCGAGTAAGTTATGTGTAAGTGAGTTTGTTTTTTAATTATATTCATTCAGAAAGAATGTATGACGTTGCAAGTTGATGCATTTTGAGTAAGTTGTGTGTAAGTGAGTTTACTCCTTAATTACATTCATTCGAAAAGAATTCATTTAAAAATATAGGGATAAGGTACATTTTTGCCCTTAAAATATACCCCGAGGCACACTTAAGCACCTTAAATAATTTTTGGCTCACTTAAACTAAAAAATTAAGTTTTATTGAATTTTAAGCCCCTTTATTGACAGAGCTATTAAATAAACCATTAATGGGCCCTTATAATTGCCAAATCACTGCTCCCCTCCTCCTCCTCCTTCTCTTCTTCTTCTTCTTCTTCGGTGGATGCCAACTAAAACCTAAAATTTCTCTGAGTTCCCATGGCGGCTGCCTCCACCACCACCACCACCACCACCAATCTTTCCTCTTTCTCAAAGCCTACTCTCTCTCCCTTGAATTCTAAGTCCTAGATTCCCCTGAAAGCCCTTCTTTCCCTTTAATTCTTTTGTTTTATTTTCCCCTAATCATCTCACATTCTCTGATAATTCTCTCCAACCTCTCCAAAAAAAATAATAACTACCATTAAAGCCCAGAAATAGACAAGTTCAAGAAAAATGGATGTTTCTAACAAAATTAATTCTTCATCTTCATCAATTCCAAACAAGCCCCCTTCAATCTTGAAAGGTGAGTCTCTTTCTTTTGGTTTTAAGGAAAATAACAGTGTCTTGTTCTTCTTTTTAAGTTCTTGATTTTGTGTTTTATACTTATAAAAGAAAGTTGCTTTTTAATTAATTTATAGGCACAGATGAGAACGAACAAAGTTTCCATAAAAATGGGGGGGTTCAAATGTGCAGAATTTAAAGAAATCAACAGTACCTCTTTTTTCTTCTTCTTCTTCTTCCTTCGTTTCTCATACCTTCGAGCCCTACATCTTTTTCTCATCTCTGAGGTTATCTCCACAAATGAAAATTACCCAGATGATGGTTTTCTTAATTGTGACAATAATGATGACGATGATTATGAATTTGCTGAGGAAAAGAAGGAGAAGGTCCCTGGTTGCAGTTCCTGTATTTTTATGTTAGTTGTGTAATTTTTCTTGCTCTGATGATTGTTCCTAACAGGGCATTCCTGAGCACGCTCGTATTAAAGTTTGGAGATTGTTCTAAAGGAAGTTGTAGATTTGGTATGAAACTAATAAATTAAAAAAACAGAGCTATCAAACCCATATTCTATTCTTGCTATTTGATATGTAAAGTTTACCTTTTTTTTGGTTGGTGCTTTATGTTGTGGTTGATATATGGGTTTGGTATGAATTTGGAATGTTTGATTGAGTGCAGGAGAATGTGCCAATTAAAGAGGTTTTCCAAACACTCAGGTGCAATTCAAATGGTCTTGCAACAAAAGATGCTAAGCAAAGGCTTACCATTTTTGGATATAACAAGCTTGAAGAAAAGAGGTTCAACACTATTTCACTTCTTTGTTTAGATGACATGCTTTTAGTCACCACCTTTCTTGGGGATTATATGTTGTGGAAGATTTAATTGTTTTTATGAATATTAATTAAGTTGGTCAAATAAAAGAAAGTCCTTTACGTTCTTTGCTCTATATTTTTTTCCTTATGAAGATTGCTAATGAATATCTTCCCTTTTTTTCACAGTTGAGTAAGATTTTGAAGTTTTTGGGGTTTATGCAGAACCCTCTTTCATGGGTCATGGAGGCAGCAACTGTCGTGGCCATTGTACTTGCCAATGGAGGGGTCAGAGCTTATACTTTTTTTTCCTTCTTTATCTACTTCTCTTTGTTTCTTCACATCATCAATAATGGAAATTGCGTTAAAAAACATCTCGTCTAGCTTAGACTCGTTAAAGTCTTATGAAAAATCCTCTCCAGCAAAAATGCCACCTTTTCCTCTGCAAAAAATGTGTTAAAATTGTTATCAAGTGTATCGACTTGTTGTTTGTTCAAGGGTGAGAGAGTGAAGGAGAAGGTGGTGAGGAGCAATGGATTGATGAAGGTTTTGTTGGTGATGCAAGGCGAAGGTGAAGGAAATGTGAGGTAGATATGTGCAAATTTGGTTAAGGTATCGAGAGCTAGATTGAAAGATGTTAGTGGTGGTCTACCCATTACTGGTTTATGCTTTCAGTTGGTAAAGCAACAGTGTACTACTTTGGGTAATTTTGTGATGTTTACAGGATACCCTTTTGATTAAACTTGATTTTGTATTGATTGCTTCACAAAAGTTATTTTCTTGCATTTACAGAAGAGATTTGGAATCGTTTTATTCTTTATTTGAATTGGATGATTTGCTTTAGACTTTGTTTTAACAAAGAAGAAAAAGAAGATGATGATGATGATGTGGCAATTATATGGGGCCCACTAATGGTTTCTTTAACAGTTTTGTCAGTAGAAGGGCTTAAAGTTCACTAAAACTTGAATTTTCAACTTAAGTGAGCCCAAAATTATTTAAGGTGCTTAGGTGTGCCTCGGGGTATACTTCAGGGGCAAAAATGTACCTTATCCCTATATATATATATATATATATATATGATAATAATAGTTGTGTCTAAAAATTCAATGAGAATTGTGGGTTTGTGCGCGTGCTTAATTCTTATCCCATGGTTATTTTTGCTCCTAGAAATCCTGAGTTTGAAGAATGAATATTTTGGCTAACTAGATTGGTTAGCACTTTGACTTTATATTCTTGATTTTATTCTTAATAGATTGAGATAAATTGTTAAACTTATTGCTTATCTTTTTTTAAACTTTTTTTTTGAGCATTGGACGTTTAATTATTAACTATCTTTTTCTTAACTTTTTTTTCATGATTAAGATGACTTGTTGAGATAGCTACATTTATTTTCGAGAAGATAAAAGATTTTTATTATTTTCCCACTTATATATTTATTTCTTGCTTGAGGACAAGTAGGGTCTAAGTGTGGGGGAGTTTGTTATAATGCAAAATAGCATAGTTATTTAGGGTAGTTATGCTTTATATTTCCTTTTTTTTTTATCTATTTTTGTTTAATTATTGCATTATTTTCTTCATCTTTATTGTTCTTCAATTTTATTTTTTGTAGGTTTTCTTGGGCTTAATTCATGCATGGAAGTACTTTTGGACACTTTAGAATGAAGAAAGGTGTGAGGAAAGCTAATGGAAAGATGAAAAGGAGTGCTGAATTGGCACAGTGGTGTTGAGTCGTTCCAGAGAGCAATCGTGCCAAGTTATCGACTCGTCCTTCATAACCCTTCAATGCACCTTTTCATATTTATACCCATTTAAAGAAGCACGAATTGGGATGATGAGAAGCCTATAAATACATGATTTTGGCTCTGCTTTAGGCATGAACAAAACACTTAGTTTCTATTAGAAAAATATTAGTATTATCTTTAGTTTTGTTGTTGAAGAGAGTTTGAAGTTTAAGAGAAAGACAAAGCCAAAGGTTCAAGGAAGATTTCAAGATCATTCATTATCAAGTAACTTTTGGAGAGCATTAAAGAGTCTATCAACAAAATTCTTTTTCTCTTTTCTCTACTTGGTTGCTTGATGTTTAAATTACTTCCTTGTTGTTGTTTGACTTTGAATACTATGTATTTTAGCTAAGTCTTTGTTTATTAAAATTGCAATGATGAATTAATATAAGAACTACATTTTTATCTTTTATAGTGCATGAGTGATTTAAATTCAATTGAGTTTGGGATGTGTTATGTATGCTTGATCACCATATATAACTTATTAATTAATATGTTTATAATGAGAATTGGGGCATTTTGGTGGAGAAGCAATTGAATTTATTTAAGGGTTAGGAAAGTACTTGGAGACAAGAAATCCACTTTAAAGGGTTAAAGAATTGGCATGGAACTCAATGATTTTTGTTTATCTCTACTATATCATGAGAATGTTTATAGACTCTAAATGAAAATACCTTTAATTGATAATGAGAATTTCTTTTAAGGATTGTTGGCTAAATTCTCCAATCATTCCATGTATTTATGTATTTGTTAATAAGTATAGTTCTTAATTAATTCTCATTTGTAATTCTAATAGACATCACTTAAACTGTTTTAGTATATTTAGTTTAGTTAGAGTAAGTAGTAATTCTTAGTAATTTCAAAATAGTTAGTACATTTAATATCTTCTTTTTTATCATTGCCTATCCATCTAAGTATCTATTCAATTAATACAAAATTTACTCGAAATTCCCTAGTGTTCGACACCCTACTTACTCTATACTTAGTCTTAGAGACTAGGGTATTTAATTTGACCCGCATCAGGTAACGTCTTTTGAAATATGCAATTTGCGAGGATTTTTATATGTGCCTATGTTAAATGGTTCAGTGTTGATGGAATGAATGTCAATTATGCTCACGTAAGGTTCAATGAAATTCTTATATCATTATCAAAGGATAAATCACACAAGTAAGCAAAATCATATTTCATTACATCATACTTATAGTTCGGTACTTCAAAAGATTAAAAAAGACTCGCATAATGAAAGAGACAACTAGGTAATATAAAAAGTAAGATATTAGGTGCATCGACCTACTCCTCAAAAGAGAGCAAATGACCCAGTCTGCTAGCCACCCATTGCTTGTATTCCTCACTTATGGTGTTGTCCCATTTGTTACTGTTGAAGTGGTGGATGACCCTCCTATGCCATGTTTGTCATAAGTGGTCAATGAACCTCTGAATGAGCTTACCACCTGTAAATCCTATAGGGTCTGATGGTATAAGCTATTTCGCCCCAAACTGCCTGGTCACCAATGTCGGGTAGTAATAGGTGCATGACCTAAATCCAGAGATTGGCACATAGTTCACTTAAGTTGCCACAGTCACATGTTCTAGTTTCCACCAAGGGCACATCCAAGTTATCTAACTTTCAGTGACATTGTACATCTAATCAAACCATTCTTCAGATGTGACACGTGTAGAGCTGCCAATAACTCACCTGATGTGTCAAACTGATGGTGCCTGGGTTGATATTTAAGCCAGTTCCTGGATGGTTTCCCTAAGATGCTAAGTTTCTCTTAGAGCCAAATCTAGAGTAGCTGTGGACTCCCTATGAAGTGCAAGAAGCATTTCTCGGTCTTCATCTTATCTAGGCTATGAATGGTCTCTACTAAGATCAGAGGGAAAAGAGTCATTCCGCACTTGATGCCCTCTATCACTTGTAGTATCCTATAGTCTCCTAGTTCATCATGGGATGTAGTAAAGTACTGCAAGAAGAGGTAGTAAGAGAGGATGCGTGCCTAAGGTGGGTTGCCTGGTCTCTTCTTACTGTAAGCGCCTAGGAGCTGAAGGGGAATCAACCCCATATCCGGTGTAACCAATTCATCTAGCTTGTTTAGGCTTAGGTCAAAGAGTGCCGATCCCATTTCTAGGTACATTACAGTCTGGTTAGTGAAAACTGCTATCTCTGTCTTGGTGGGGGTTCATCTTGCTATGGCACTGTATTCCTCATGGAGTGGGCCTAACTCGAGACCATTAAGGCAAAATACATGCTCAAACAGATCCCAAAATGCCATGGTTGCTTTCAAAAACTTGAAGTTGATGTGAACATGCTGGTATGTCTTGAGGCATAACATCCCGTAGGGTTCTAAGCTTTTCCAGTCAACTTTGTTAAGAGTACAAAGTAGGTCTTTAGTGATACATAACTGAACTTGTGGTGCTTCAACTAATATGTCATCGAGCTTTGAATTCTTTCCTTCAGCATCCCCCTATTTTGTCGAGAAGATCCTACATCGAGGTCATTATCATTAGTGTCTGAGAAGTGTTCCATATTAGGGTCTATGTGAAGCTATGTTTCTGCACAAGTATTCATGTTAGAGTTATAAAAGGATGATGCATGTGTGCATGACATGATAAGTTCTGTAAAAGAAAAGGGTTAGTGTGTATGCCTGGTGTGGCAGGTACAACCTTGCTAATATAATGAGTGCAACATGGCTGTAAAAAGATTGTGAGTTAGTATATGATGAAATATCCCTACATATGTGTATATATGCATGAGAAAAGACAAAGGAAAAAAATGAGCCAACAGGGTTAGCATAAAACCTGCAAAATGAACAAACCAAGCACAAGCAATCTCTCCTTCCAACCTTATTACTCCACGCGGTAGAGAATTCTATCTTAAGTGGTTTTGGAATCATAGCAATCGGGGGGCTATGGTTCCTCTCTCAGACTAGGCTATTTCCATTTATGATGATTAGACTCAAGAGGTAAACTAGGGAGCAATACCTAGATGTACTCGAGGTAACCACACAATGTCAGTGAAAGGCCCAATTATCGGGTCTCAAATGGTGTCTATAGCTCGTGCTTCGCCCGTGAGTGCATGGACTATAGTCAACAGAAGGGATCTAAGTTTGTGTCCCTCTCATCAACATTCGGTGTGTTTGCCAAGAGACATGAAGGTTTTGCTCTATAGTTTACGATTTGATTTTTTCAGCATGAGTGTTCATAATCTAGTCAGGTTCTTGATCCATCCACTTGGTCTGGTAAGGACAAATGGATGACTTCTATAGGTTCCATCATCAAAAGATGTCACTATTTGTCGGCCCTTATGGACTATCCAAACTAAGGTGTATGATTCTCATCATTCTTTGCATATCGAGCTTACACAAGGTAAACAAGGATCACACGAGCCTAAGCGTGGGTAGTTTATGAAGGCTGACATAATGACAGTAAATGGTGGTAGACACTAGAGATGTCATATCATTTGTGAATGTTAGGTCGAATGGACAACATCAAAATAAGGATAGCATGCAAGAGCTATGTGGGATCCTAGGGGGAGATTTCTACTAGTTTATCTATATAAGCTGCGTTGGGCTTATGACTTGGGTTCCTTTAGCGAGAATGCCCCCTTATGACTAGGGTTACAGACTCTGGTCAGAGAGTCTAGCATTCTTTTAATAACTCAGTTTCCCCCCTTTAGGACTTAGGTTACAGTCTCTGGTCAAGTGAGCCCGATGCATACATGAGTAAAGGCTAAAGGTGATAATACCTATCTTTATTGCCCCATGACTCGAGTGGAATCATGGTGGGAATGTCATTCAGTATTATCGAGGGTTCAGGGACTAAGGTGCATGTGGTGAGTGTGATGATATGCAGTTATGCTGTTGTGAAGGTGAATAAATAAGTTATGCATAACAAGAAATAATCTTTTATTTATACCCTTTGAATCAGAAGTCCCAGTAGAGTTACCAAAAAACCTGTGATCAGGATCGCAAGGATCGGCTTGCGTTTATAGCATCGTGGCACACAGGCTAATGGGGACTGATCTACTAGATTTCCATTTATTATTGTTTATGGGAGGGTTTGCCTGATTGAGGTTCATAGATTGGAGTTGCCACTCGACTTGAATCGAGAAGAAGTGAAAAACTCACTTACATAACCAGAGAATTCGGGTTCGGGGGGTAGGAGTTACTTATCCTACTTCTTATTATAAAGGTTGCTCATTTATTCACTACTTCACCCTAGTTTCGGTTTTATGATGTATTTTACCACATAGAAGCATTGGTCAGTTAAAGCGAAGGATAATTGGATAGAGGGGCAAGCATCATATGATAAACAAGTAAACATCAATTAAGCAAGTAGGAATATAGCATGCAACACATAACACACAAGCATGCAAGAGATAATAAAAATAAGCAAGCAAATAGACAAAATAAAAAATGGGGAAAGGGATTAAGGATTACAACCCGAGAAAAAGCCTATTCTAATAAATACATCCAAAATAAAAATAAATGGGGGAATTGGGATTAAGGATTACATTACTTTGGAAAAACCTATTCTATTAATTACATAAAAATGAGAAAAAGAAATAAAAATTCTATTCTATAAATCTGCAAAACAAAGGTTAGTCTTCACACACATGCAAGCACACATTACACATAGGACAATTTAATATATTCCATTCATTCACAATTGAGATGATACGTAAAGGAATAATTAAACATATAAGCAAACAAGGATGCTAATGTATGCATGATGCAAGACTTAATAATTGGGTACTTTAGTGTGAAGTCATCATTTGTATTATTAAAAATAAGATTTTTATGATGATGTAAATATAAAGGAATAAAGTAGGAAGGTACAAAAGATGATGAAAGTGATAAAGATATTATTCTCACCATAAAAATATTACCTTAATGATTACAATAATAAATTTATCAAGGAAAACAATTATTTTCACCATAAAGATGGGAACTTTATGATAAAAATAATAAATTCATTAAAGAAATCAATAAAAATGATAAAAGTATAATTAATGTAATTAAAAATAATAAAATGTAAAATTGAAAATATTAAGGTAGCAAGGATATCATTTCCACCATAAACATATCTATTTTATGATAAAATGACAACTTTGCCCCTAAAAGTCATAAAGGCAATAAAAATCACGAAAATGCGATAAAATAATAAAAATACAACAATATTAATATAAATAAATAAAAATACAGAAATTAGTAAATTAAGATGATAAAGGTGATATTTTTATCATAAAAATATGGACTTTATGATAAAAATACCAAATTTACCATAAAAGCACAAATATGGGAAAAAAAGCAAAAATGCAATAAAAATCATGAAAATGCAGAAATAAATATTCAGATAATTAAAAAAGGCAGAGAGAAAAATATTAAAATGATGAATATGATATTAAATATTAAAATGATAAATATGATATTTTTACCATAAAAATATGAACTTTATGATAAAAATACCAAATTTACCATAAAAAGCACAAATATGGGAAAAATAGCAAAAATGCAATAAAAATCATAAAAATGCAGAAATAAATATTCAGATAATTAAAAATGGCAGAGATAAAAATATTAAAATGATAAATATGATATTTTTACCTTAAAAGCATGAACTTTATGATAAAAATATCAAATTTACCATAAAAAGCATAAATGCAAAAAAAATTGCAAAAAGGTGATAAAAATTTTGGAATAAATACATAAATAAATAAATATGGCAGAAATAAAATAATAAGTAATAAAATTGATATTTTTCCAATAAAAATCTGAACTTTATGATAAAAACATCAAATTTACTACAAAAGGCAAAAAAGCAAGAAAATAGAAAAAGGCAACAAAAATAAATAAAGTGCCAGAATAAATCAATAAATAGACAAATATGACAATAATAAGTAAATCTGAATAATAAAGGTGGCATTTTTACCATAAAAATGTGAACTTTATGATAAAAGGGCCAACTTTACTACAAAATGTATAAATGCAATAAAAATTGCAAAAATAAAAAAAATACAGAAATAAA
>CATIWM010682529.1:0-12514 GCA_949671775.1 Mallotus repandus
CAATCCAATTTAAATAATAAAATTTTATTGTGTTGTTGTTTTTTGGGATAATGAGTAATAATATCCTCTCTGCTAACAACCTAACCTAATCTACGGAGGGGTTGTTCTTGGGTTGAAGTTAAAAAGGAAAATAAATAGGCAAAGGGGAGGCATTTTAGAATGCAGAGAGGGAGCTTAAGAGAAAAAAAAAAGAGAGAAAAAAATTGAGAGTGACAAAAAAGGAGAACGCAGAGAAAAATTGAATAGGAAACTTGGCAAGAAAAAAAAATATTTTTTACATTCTTTAAACAAGCAGAAAGCCTTGCGAAAAGAAATAAAAAATTCTATGGATTCTATATCAAAACGGTGATTAAACCAACTCTGAGGAGTAATCAAACAACATCTACACTACATTCTTCTTCTTCTTTGTTTATTTTCTTGTTTTCTGTTTTGTCTTAATTCTTCTTTTCCTCTGTTTCATTGTTCTCTATTTTATTTATTTGTTATTCTAATCACTTTTATTGTTTTCTGTATTTTTGTTCCTTTTCTTGGTTATGGAGATATACACCCTGGAGAAGACGTAGTTGATAAAATACCCGTGAAGATCCATGGAATGCCATGGATTAAAAATCATGTAGTTTCATTTAGTTTCTAGATTTTTATTTTATTTTATTTTATTGTGTTTTTTGCGTGTTTTGCTTATTTATTTGGTTTATTTGGGCATGTAATTAATTATTTTTTTATTATTTCTGTACGTAATATTTTGTAATATCCCCGATAGTACGTAGTATTTTGTAATATCCCCGATAGTACGTAGTATTTTGTAATTTTGTAAAATTATGCCCATTAAATCAAATCCATTTTTCTTTTAAAATTTGTTAGACTTAGTCCCACTTTTTAGAATTAAAACTTGATAGACTTAAGCTCATTAATTAATTAAAATATAGGCCCACCTTTAGCTCCATTGCATTTTGTAAATAAAATATGTAGATTTAACTAACGTAAAATTAAAATAAAATGTAGTTTAGATTTAGGGATGTTGCGTTTTGAATGCATTTTTATGTGCCTTTTCATGGATTGGTTGCCATAGGGTTAGACAAATGTTCAAATTAGGGTTTAATGAAATTGCATGTAATCAGGGAATAAGATAGTAATTTATAAATTAATTTTAAAGAACACGAGACTAAAAGAAGTTGGTATTCCATTCCCAGAATTTCCTGGTTGTGGTGTTAACTTCTTTTAGAGAATCGAGTTACCACCACCTTCAATTTGTCCCAATTATTACCTTGGGTGGTGACTCCTCTTCTCCACACTATGTCTTTGTGATATAGTAGTGTTGCGGTTGCTAAAATCTTGGATGCGCACTAAACCCCACCTTTTACCGTCGCGCCTCGCTAAAAGATA
Source organism: Mallotus repandus (assembly GCA_949671775.1). Lineage (NCBI taxonomy): Eukaryota > Viridiplantae > Streptophyta > Magnoliopsida > Malpighiales > Euphorbiaceae > Mallotus > Mallotus repandus. Next base: position 1,384 of record CATIWM010682529.1, read on the forward strand.
AAAAAATGGACAAATGGTCAAGTAGGTCCTTTAACTTAACTATTCGGGCCACCTAGACTAAATTTAAACTTTTACAATAATTAAGTCCAAAACTTCTATTTTTAATACCAAATAAGCCCAAATTTAGATCAAAGCCTGTGCATGTAACTTACACTCTATGAAAAAAAAGTGAAAATTTATAATGAATATTTTATTAATATTTTAAAACTAAATTAAATTTAAAATATTCAAAAAAATTTACATTAATTCTGAAATAGTTTTTGTTTAAGCAAAAAAAATTATGAAAAGTTGTCTACTCCCTACCTCTCTCGCCACTTCCTCTTCCTCAGACCCAAACCCTCATCTCCACTGCCATTCATCACCACTGCTGCTTAAAAACCCAGGTTCAAAACCCCAGTCCAAAACCCCTAAAAAATCTCACCTCCATCGCCATCACCGCTGCCGCCTCTTGTGGTGCTTTTTCTTCAAAATATTTTATCTTTTTGATCATCTTCAAAACCCACAGCTTCATCAGAAGAACTCGAGAAGCTTAAATACCTTTATTTGTGGCCATTGCAGAAGAAATTGCCCTCACTTTGCAATGCTTGCAGCCTACAGCAACAACATTCTTTGAGAAGCTCGTTCATCCAAAGCACGAAATGCTGTTATAGCTTCCTTATAAGCAATAGAAGGACTAGTCAAGGCAATTGTATTTGTTCAAACAAAAGGAATCAGTAGAATTTGAAACTCTAAAAAAGTGGAATTTCATTTGCTTTGATTGATTACACACGGCTGATGAAAAAATGGGTCAGAGACATAAACTCTGAGAAGTACTTCGATGATATTATTGAGTGCAGACATGTAGTGCTTCCTCCTAAAGTAGCAAACCTTCTCCCTAAGAATCGCCTTCTCTATGAAAATGAATGGCGAGCAATCGGTGTTCAGCAGAGCCGCGTATAGGTGCACTGCAATTCATTACCCCGAGCAATTTTACAAGGAACAAATTATGAATATTACTGAAGCAAGAAATGACAAAGATGAAGATGATTTTGAGAAGATAAAGCAGTCATAGGAACAAAGGTATAAATAATTTGATTTGCATGCATGGCTTTTTTTTTAGTTTTATTTCAATCCATTTTTTGATTAAAGGGAGTTGTAAAGAGACATAAACTTTGGAGGGCAAGATGACCAGTGATAGAGCTGCAGAAGAAATGATGGCTTTCAGAGGACCCCAAACGACACTTACACCTGAAAGGCGATGGACCTTTTATGGAGCTGTAGAGGAAATGATGGGTTTCAGTGGACCCTAAATGACACCTACACTTGAAGGGCGATGGAGCTTATAATCTAAGAAGTCATTTTGGAAAGATGCAGCCATTCCAATTTTAGGTGCTGCCATCCCTATCATATGCTCTGCGTAAACTGTTATCTGATGTTTTATGCTCTTTTTTTAGCTATTTTTGTTGGTGTAATTCTCTTCTTTAGAGAATTTTTTGTTTAGGGTAAGTTGCTTCTTCCTTTAACATCTGCCATGGCTGTTTTTAATGACTTGGTGATTTGGGATTTAAAAAAAGATGACCATCAACCATCAACCATAGTGTTTTGGGATTTTTTGGTGATGGAGTAGTAGTGGATGGTGATGGAGAGGGGGAATTGGGATGGTGATGGAGAGGGGGCATTGGGATGTGACGCAGAGAATTTGGGGTTATAAAGAGAATTAGTTATGCCCATTTTTTTATTATATAATTAAAAATCTATTTATTTGTATATTTTTAGTTACGGTGCATATCATATGTGAGGCAGACAGGGCATTTGGGTTTAATATACCTAAAAATAGAAGTTTTGGACTTAATTGTTGTAAAAGTTTAAATTCAGTCTAGGTGGCCCAAATAGTGAAGTTGAAGGACCTACTTGACCATTTGTCTATAAAAAAATTATTTGATTGCCCTTAAATATAGGGGGATAATTAATTGGAAAAGAGGGGTTTTTTTTTTATAAAATTGTAGTCTGTGACGTTATTGTTTACATTGCAGGCTGCTACACCAAACATTACAGCAAAGAAAAGACAAAAAGTAAGCAGCATCAAAAATAGTTTATTTGGGTGCCACCTAGCCTCCATATTGCATGAGTTGACGACATTATTTATTTTGTTAATTAAAGGACTTAAATTATAACAAAATATAAAATTTAAGTTTAATTGCTCCCAAAAAGTCCATAAGGGAGCCCCGCTATAAACCGTAAGGGTAAAAATTCACCTTTTAAAAAAAATTTATTGCTCATATGTTTAATGGATGGTTTACTCCATGAGGCTTAATACAACCATATTAATTGTAGAAATCAGTTTCTATTTTTCTACTTGTATAGTCATACAAAAATAACAGTAAATAAGAGTGTATGCACATTGTGGGAGGATGCACATCGTGCCTGATCTGACTTTTCAAGTTGGGGGTTGATATCAGGATAGGATCAGTATGATGTCGAGCACACATACTAAGGTAACCATCTACCGAATGTTATTAATGTGGGAGGGTCTACCTGAATAGGCTTTGTAGATTTGGAGTCGCCACCCGACTTTCATCAAGAAAAGTGAATAAAAAATTCACTTTCCTAACTAGAGATTTCGGGTTCGGGGGGTAGGAGCTACTTATCATGTTTCTTATTAAACGCTACTCAATTACCAATTGGACTAATATACAAAGAGGCCCCTAAACTTGTGGCTCGAGATCAAATGAACCCATTTTAACTTTTTTCCATAAATAGGCATGTTATAGTTTTCGGCCATTTAAATCCAAATTCTGGCAAAATGAACGCGTGTAATTCACTTCCTTAGCAAATAGTAAAATATTAATATGTTATAAAAAAATTAACAAATAAAGGCATCAGTTTCCTTTAGGATTGTAAGGGATAAATTATATAAAACTCTGAGTAACCACCGCCACTGCCACCGCCATTTGTTTCCTCATTTCATTTATTCCCTCATTTTCTTCCCCCCTGTACTGGCATGGCATGGCAGCAAGCATCTTTTAGAAAACTTGAGGAAGAAAAGAATTAGGGTTTGAGCTCAGTAGTGTAAAGAAAATGAGGCAGCAATAACATCATCACCACCACAACAAGAATAATAGAAAACTAGTAGTTCTGCATTTAATATGTGCTGCTTTTCTTTTCTCTTTTCTTGTTTTCACTATTTAGTCCTTTATTTTCTTAGGTTTCGCTTTCGTTTCTTCTCTTCTTTCTTCTCACGTATTCAATTATCAAATCTGATTTAACTTTCTGTTGTTGTTGTTAAACCATGGGCAAGGTTGGAACTCTTGGATGCAAAGACAACTGCAGATAACTTGAGCTTCTCATTGTTCATGAAAGCTCAAGAATTGGGGAAAAAAGGACCTCGTATTGAAATATAACAATCTAACTTCACGAGAAAAGAGCTAAAATGCCACTTTTGAAGCAAGGTCGTAAGTGCTGGATGTTGGTTACTTTATTAACCATAACTTCAAAATGGCATATATGGGTTGCGCTAGCTAGACTGTTACTTATAACAAAGACCTTCGGATACAGGAAGCTCCAAACTGCATGTCCTAATTGCTAAACTTAATCTGCAAAGTGGGAGTTGTTGCCTAAAAAATATAGGGCATATGCACAAAACTAACTTCAGAAATGCAGTTGGGCTTTATTCTTCAATCTGCACTATACATTACACTGCCATTATAAAGAAAATTAATCACATAGTTACATAAATGAACATGAGATGTTACAACTCAGGAGAACCACTGAAGAGCTTTTGGTTGAAAAGCTTTATTATAATAAATCAATTGTTAATCTGCTAAAAGACCTTGTTGCTGCTACTTCACCATCACAAATCATCTTCACACTCCGTAAGTTCTACAGGTGCAAAGACTCCAGAAAGGGAAAGCTACAACAAGACATAATAGAGCGCACTTGAAAAACCCTCCTCAAAAACCTAAGCACCATTTGCAAATCCCTACCATCTTCCCTCCCAAATCCATCATCAAGAATCAAAAATCCAGTCATTAATATCATCAAGAATACTTCACAACACTATTCAAAAACCAAGAACCATCTTTTTCTTATTGTTGTTCTTTAAGATTTATCAAGATGACAAGCCTTTTCTCCATCAATGACATCAGTAGCAATAAAAAATGAAACAACATCACCAACAACAAAAATAGCAATCACTTTTAATCAAGAAGCAGCCATGGAAGCACCCACACAACAAGTTTTTTCTTCTTTATCCTTATTGGGTCTCTGCTCTCAAAACGCAAACTATTTAAAACACTAACTATTTTTCATCCTCTCTAAACTCTCAAGACCATGTTTTCTCTTTTCACTACTTATTCAACTCCCATCTCTCACTGTTTACCCTCAATTTTCCTCCCTTTCTTAGAAAAATAACAGTAGCCCAATTCAAAAATTCATCACTAGTAATAAAAAAAGAACAAGAGCAAGAGCAAAATGATGATGATAATCATTCTTAGTGGCTCATACCTGACTTCAATTTTGACACTAAAATTGAACCTGAACTTGAAATTAAACGTCTTTCTAAAAACCAACAATTGGGTTCTTCTTCAAACTCGGATTCAGTTCCTTTGATTGTGAGGGAAATTTTGAATCTTGCAAGGGAATTATTTGAGAATACTACATTAGGAGACCAATTGGGTATTTTTCAAGAGAGGATTAGTGGAGAAGAGTGTGTGAAGTTATTAGAATTGATGGGTGAAGAGGGTTTGATTAGTTGTTGTGGCGGTGGTGAGGGTTTTGGTTTAAGGAGGAAAAGGAAGAAAAGTGGCAAAGAGGGTAGAAAACAAAGGGTATTAATAAATTTAATGTAGATTTTTTTAATATTTTAAATTTAATTTAGTTTAAGAATATTAATAAAATATTCAATACAAATAATCACTCTATTTTCGTAGAGTATGAATTGCATGCGCATAGTTTGACCCAAAATTGGATTTATTTGGTCCTTAAAATAGAAATATTGGTTCTATTTGTTGAAAAAGATCAAATTGGACTTATTTAATCTCTTGTCATAAGTTTAAGGACCTATTTGTGTATTGGTCCATTACCAATTACTTCACACTAGTCTTGGTTTTATGATGCATTTACCATATTTAATTGTTATTCCATTCAAATTGAGAATTAAAATGTGGGATAATTGGATTTTACGAGCATACATGACATTCACCATCCTCGTCATTTAACAAATAATAATAGAAATAAATAAGCACATAGCAGGTAGCACACAAGCATGCAATAAAGGAAAAAGGGCTAAATTAGACCCTCAACTTTGGGCAAAATCTCACATTGGCCACTTATGTTTTTGTTGTTCCCAAATGGACCTTAATCTATAAAATTTGGCCCAACATGGACCCTCTATCAACTTCACCTTTAAAAAAAAGTGACGTGGCCTCATTATTGTTAAAAGTTGAATGGCATGCGGGACCCACCAAAATAGCAGTTGATTGTCCAGCTTGGTTAGTGACATTTGTTTGCTTCAAGGACTGGTTTTCCTAAAGAAAAGCAAGTATTTTACCGCCTAAAAGCTTAAAGCATATTTAGTTCAAACATGGCATTACTGTGGGAAAGGGAAAACATTTTTTACATATGAAAGCTTACCACATAAAGCCTTTTTTCATATCAGTGACAAGTTTTTACATATTATAAACCCTAGAAGACCACGTTTTGTGTAGAGCGAATACCATTAATATGGGAAAAAGACATTGGCATATGAAGGTTAAAGCTGGCAGTGCTCTGCTTTTGTACTCTGCTGTTTGAAGATATAGGCAAAAAGGTATATTTATGTTATTTTTCTTTGAAAAATGCTTCGAAATTAATGTTAATGCAATGGATTTTTTAGTTTAATAAAAGATTTGTGCCTTGATTAAAGGGATTAGTAGGTTAATTGAATATTAGGGTTTATTAGGACTAATAAAATTTAAGGATTTTTTATTTAAGTAGTACATTGGTTTTTTTGTTATATATGCATTTCTTTTATCAAATGTGCTTGTTATGCAACTATATTAAATTGCTAGTTGTTTTCATCAAATCAATTTTTAATAGTCGAGTATTGAAATACATTTTGCATGCAGTATGGAGACTATGGATTTGATATTTCATCATGGGGGTAAATGGGAGTTCAAGCCTGAGTTGGTGTATGTCAATGGAGAAGCTAAAAAAAATATGTAATTTTGATGTAGACTTCTTGAGTTTGCCTCACATGTTGCAGATGTTTCATACTAATCTAGGCTATCTAAATGTTAGCAAGTTATATGCACTGAAACCTGAAAGGTAGTACATGATGGGTTATATCTATTAGTAGATAATAACAGTATTAGGAAAATTATATAATACAATTGAGCAAACCTTAGGGTATGAGAGGTTCATATTTATTACCATCATAATGTTGATGTCCCATTATTTAGTCCAAAAGTTGTGTTGATTGAGCCTGATAATTGTGATAAAAATGGATGTAAAAAAAGGAATAAGAAGGAGGTATATAATGATGGAGATATTAATAGTGAACCTGGCACACAATATAGTTGTGTGCAAGCTTCACCTCAAGATGCCGACTATATTGGTAGTAAATTTGCCAACTCAAATTTTAGTGGCTGGTACAAATCCATATTTAATGATGAAAGTAGGCCTCACGTGCATGATGTTTTTGCTGAGATTAATGTGCAAGTTGGGGTGCAATTGGATGGTAAAACTGATAACTAGGCTACTGCTGAATTGTAACCTAAAACTAATCATGGAAATATGCCTGCAACTTTTGAAGGGGATGCAGATGTTTAAGTAGCTGTGGATGTTGAAGTGGATGCAAATGTTGAATGGGCTGCATATGTTAAAGATAATATAGATGTTAAAGGGGCTGCAAATGGATGTGATGATAAAGAGTCTTTAGAGGGTAATGAGGAAGCAAGTGAAGATAGTGATGAGGATGAAGATGATTCTAATGATGAAGACTCTAAAAATGGTAAAACTGAAGATGAAGAAGATGACGATAAGTTGTATCATTTAGATGAGGATGAGTTAGAAGGTGTGATGTAAAGTAAAAAAAAGTTTAAGCATGACGTAGATGATGAAAATCCCCATTTCTTGCTCGACATGACGTTCAATAATGCTAATGAGGTTAGAGAAGCTATTTTTAAGTATAGTGTGGCAAAAGATTTAATCTAAGACTTAAACCAAATGAGCCTATGAGGAATAGAGCACGTTGCAAATATCCATGTTATATCTATATTATTTTTATTACATTTTTTTTCTTAAAATCTTATTCTGTTTTTCATTTTTACTAATAGCTTCAATTATGCAAACTAGCAGGTTTTCCTTTTATTAAATATATTTCTCAAGATGGAAAGAATGAGGGCATGGGTGTTAAAACCCTTCAGCCGGAACATAAGTGTTATAGAGTTTTTAAGAACTCAAGGGCAAGTGCTGCTTTTTTAGCAAATCACTTTAAGGATCAGATTTATAAGAATCCTAAAACTAAGGTGAAAGACATGGTTAAAGAAGTAAAGGAAAAAATGAGGCTAAAGGTTTCTTTAACTAAATGCAATAGGGCAAAGAGATTAGTGATGAATGAGTTAGAAGGTAGTTATATAACTGAATTTGGTCAATTTAAAGCTTATGATGATCAAGTAAAAAGAACCAATCCTAGTAGCTCTGGTGAGATTAATTTTTGCAAAACAAAGTTGAAAGAAGGCAAATGAGTGTTTAGATGAATGTTCACATGTTTCGATGCCTTGAAAAAGGGGCAGAGGGCAGGATGTCAACCTATAATTGGTATAGATTAATGTTTTTTTAAGGAAAAAGTGAAGGGACATGTTTTAGTTATTGTAGGTAAGGATGGTAATAGTTAAAATTTTCCTATAGCTTGGGCTATGACGAATGAGGAAAATAAAGTGAATTGGAAGTGGTTCATGCAGTGGCTTGTCAAAGAGCTTAAAATAAAAGATAAAGGAAAATCATTAACTATCATTTCAGACATGCAAAAGGTGAGTTATGTTCTTAAAATTATATCTAAAAGGTTAAATTCAATTTAGTATTTACTAACACATATAAGTTTATATAGGGTTTGCTGCATGTTATTTTTAAAGTGCTTCCAGAAGCTGAGCATCGATGGTGTGCTCGACATATATATTAAAATTAGTCTAAGAAATGGACTCGAAGAGAATTGAAAAAAAAATTATTTATGCATGGAGAACATATCTAGAGGAATTTGAAGATAATTTAAAGCTCTTAGGTGAGTTGAACAAGAAGGCAGTTGAAGATTTATTGAAATAAAATCCTGATAATTGGTCTAGAGCCTTTTTCAGTAGTAGATGTTCTGAAATGGTGGATAACAATATGTGTGAGTCCTTTAATGCAAGTATCCTAAATGCAAGGTTCAAACCAATAGTGGCCATATTGGATGGTATTAGGAAAGCTGCCATAGAGAAACTAGCTTCAAATAAGGTTGAGGTTGAAAAATGGCTATGTAATTGGAGTTGTGTGGCTACATTCTAAGAGAATAGGGAAAATGCTTGTGGATGTCAAGTTATTTTTAATGGGGATGAGGGTTTTAAGGTGAGTGATGGTTCGGAAAGGCATACAGTTTTCCTATAAAAAAGTTGTGTACCTGCAAAGTATGGGAAATTACAGGCATCCCATGCTATCATGCCATATATGCAATGACATATGCCAAAATTGATCCTATGTCTGAGATAGTTGAGTGGTACCATTAATCAAAGTATGTTGCAGCATACCAACATCTAATGCAACCAATGCCGAGGAAAAGATTCATGAAATACGATAACTTTTAGCCAATAGAGCCTCTACTAGCAATAAATATGCTTGGAAGATCGAAGAAAAAGAGGATTCAAAGCCAAAATGAGCCTACCAAGAAGGCAAATTATGGGAAATTGTCCAAAAAAGGCACTAGGATGACATTTACCAACTGTAAACAAGAAGGCCATAAAAAATTTGTATACAGGTATGTATCTCAATATTTTTCCTTTTAAATTTTTGTAGAGTATCGGTACTTGAAATGTGATTTAACTATGTGGAGTGTTACATTAATTATTGAAAATGTAGTAAGCAATAAAAAATGTCCAAGCTGAAGATGTTGATCAATCAAAAGACAAAGGCCAAGTTTCAGATGCAAGTTTGAGTAGAAGTCAAGGCAAAGAAAATGTTCAATCAAAAAGGAAGGAAAAAGTGACTGATGTAAGAGCTGAAAAGAGGCAAGAACGTGGCTATGGATGTTTTTTTTATGAATCAATTGGCAGTATGACATATAATGCGAGCTTGCGATTTTTTTTTATTTATGTTATGCAATATTCAGTTTTATTGATGTCAAGCAGACCTTGCCTCATGTGTGTGTTGTTTTACATTTTGTTAGTCTAGTCTGCAGATTGAAAGAATTATTTTATCTACCTCAGAGGCTGCTGCTAGAAGTATGCTGAATTTAAACCAAGATCTGAAAATCCATTTTCCAGTTCCAAATGAACGAGAGATGAGACAAGCAAGATGAAATGGTTTTTCCATTCACAGTCAGCCAGCAAGGAAAATTGCTTTTCATGATGATGGTGTGGAAGTGAGATAGCCCAGAAATCTACCATTTAATCCACCAGGCTTGTAATCGCAAGGTTCTAAATGTTTAACCACTAGGCAGTTAGAGGAACCAAGGGAGAAAAGAACTGGACTGCTGTAGAGGGGCTCCAAATCAATAGCAACAGCATGAGATGTTGAAACATGAAAGATTTTAATGGAAGATTTTGTTCTTATAGGAACTCGATGCTTTTTAAAACTAAATCAAATTCCTCAAGAACTTCATGCCTGAAATTATAGTTATTTTTGTTTGTCTTTTTAGCTTCAGGACATATGATTCATTTGATATATAAAATTAATGCCTAAGTGAGCAACTTAGACTTTGATTAGGTTTAAGCATATTTTTTGTTGCCTAAGTGAACAACTCAACCTGTGTTGAGGTTTAAGACTCTGATTAGGTTATATAGGTTATATGGTTCAATAAAACAGGTGGATTGTTAAAGTAGTCCTATTGTAATGCTTAATGCAATTTATGGTTCAGGTTTTATGCATATTCTATACTAAATTTGTGTGATGCTTGACTTTTTTTCCCATTATTTAGTGTTTTATTGTAGTATGCAAAATCAGGATCAGTTTTTGCAAAAATTCATTTTTTGCTGAAATTGAATCAAACTGTTTGCAAGCATATGTTCTTATAGAAATCAAACTAGATGGAGGCATCATAAAAAAAAATCTTAATATAAACACCTTTCCATTATCAAGGAAAATACCATCCAATATTTAACATATTTTATCACTTGCCAAATTATCTAAGTAAACATAACATAAAAACATAACACAATCCAAGACACTAAAATTGCAATATATGTTGCTCTCAGTTTAATTTTCAAATTTTCTACTTTCAATTTATAATTTTTTTTGTATCTCATATCCACTCATCTTTCATATTTGAACATTTGCAAGAATGCTATCAATCTGTTATGAACTCATCCTAACTGCTTCAACCTCACATATTCTCAACAATTCTCTATTTTCCTCCTTCAATCTCTTTCTTTCATTTTTTAGCGAATTGATCACCTTCTTTGCCCTTATGTACATCTCTCCATCATACCATGTTATCATTAAAAAAGAATTTTATGATAAGGAAAATATGAGGACATTAAAATAAAAGAATGGAAAAAATAAAAAATACAATTATCACAATAAGAATGATGAGTAATGCAATCTAAGTAATGAAAATGATAAAATGCAACAAAAATAGTAAGGCTGATAAAAATGTCATTTTTACCATAAAAAATAATTTTATGATAAAAATAACAAATTTGTCAAAAAATGGAAATAAAAATAATAAAAATAACAAAAATACAAATAAATTAATGAAATCAATAAAAATATCATTTTTACCATAAAAATATGAACTTTATGATAAAAAATAAAAAATTTATTAAAAAAGAAAATAAAAATGATAAAAATAATGAAAGTGCAATAAAAATAATAAATATGATAAAAGTGTCATTTTTACCATAAAAATATGAACTTTGTGATAAAAATAACAAATTTGTCAACAAAGAAAATGAAAATGACAAAAAAATAATGAAAATGCAATAAA
>CATIWM010682559.1:0-11592 GCA_949671775.1 Mallotus repandus
AATTTTTTTTACTTTTAAGTTATTTTTGGTAAATTTGTCATTTTTATCATAAAGTTGATGTTTTTATGGTAAAAATAACACTTTTATCATTTTTATTATTTTTATTCTGCACTTTTATTATTTTTATTGCTTTTATGTCATTTTTGGTAAATTTGTCATTTTATCATAAAACTTATATTTTTATAGTAAAAATGACATTTTTATCACTTTTATTACTTTAACTCTGCACCTTTATTATTTCTATTATTTTTATTGTATTTTTATTATTTTTGTTGCTTTTATCCATTTTCTTGATAAATTTGCCATTTTTATTATAAAGTGAATGTTTATATGGTAAAAATAACATTTTTATCATTTAAATTACTTTAATTCTGCATATTTATTCATTTTATTGAATTCATTGCATTTTTCTTATTTATGTTGTTTTATACCTTTTCCTTGATAAATTTGCCATTTTTATCATAAAGTTTATGTTTTTATGGTAAAAATGACATTTTTATCATTTTTATTATTTTAATTCTGCATTTTTATTATTCTTCATTGTATTTATTGCATTCTTATCATTTTCATTATTTTATTTTTATTTTTGCTATTTTTATTATTTAAAGTATTTTATTGCCTTCTGTTGATGAATTTTGTTATTTCTATCACAAGGTCCCCATTTTTATGGTAAAAATAATATTTTTATCATTTTTATTATTTTATTTGCATTGTTATTACTTTTATTGCATGTTTATTATTTTTACCATTTCTATTGTTCCTTTGATAAATTTACTATTTTTATCATAAAGCCAATATTTTTATGGTAAAAATAGTATCTTTATCATTTTTATTATTTTATTTGCACTTCCACCATTATTATTATTATTATTGTTACTTTAGTCATTCTATTTTATTATCCTCATTATTTGCATTTCCCTATTTTTCTCTTTGTATTTGCCTTATTATAAAATCATATTTTTATAATAAAAATGACAACTTTACATTAAAATGCCTAAATTTCAAAATCTCGCATCATGCATTCTCATTAGCATCCTTGTTTTTTTATTGCTTAATTACCCTTATTTATTATTTATTATTTCAATTATGGATGAATGATGTATAAAATTGCCTTAAATGTGATGTGTGCTTGCATGTGTGTGAAGACTAACCTTTGTTTTGCAGGTTTATTAGAATTGGAATTTTTATTTCTTTTTTTTTCATTTTTATGTAATTAATAGACTTGAAATTTCCAAGGCAATGTAATCCTTAATTCTGATTTCCCTCTTATTTTCTGTTTTGGATGTATTTATTAGAATAGGTTTTCTCCATGGGTTGTAATCCTTAATCCCTTTCTCCTTTTCTTTTTTATTATTATTATTTATTTGTGTGCTTATTTCTGTTTATTATTTCTTACATGCTTGTGTGCTACGTGCTATTTGCTTACTTGATTGCCTAATGATTTATTTGGTTGATGAATATTTGCTTATTTGCTTATTTTTATGATGTGTGACCACTCAATCCAATTATTATGCATTTCAATTTTCCAATTTAATCAACTAACAATCCAATGTGATAAATGCATCATAAACCAAAACTAGGGTGAAGGAATGAATAGTTAAGAAATATGTGTAATGAGAAACAGGTTGAATAACTCCTACCCCCTAAACCTAAAATTTGTGGTTAGGAAAGTGGATTCTTATTCTCCAGATTAAATCAGGTGGTGACTCCAATCTATAATACTAATTCAGGCAAACCCTTCCATATTAATAACAAACTGGTAGATTATCACCATTAGTCTATGTGCCCTGATATCACACTGATCCTATCATGTTTTATAACCCACACCATTGGAATGGGGTGCGTACAAGTTTTTGGTTACTCTAGTAGGGATAATATTTGGTTCGAGGGGTTTAAATGAAAGACTATTTCTTACCATGCATAACTTATTTATTCGCCTTCATAACAGCATAATTGCATTTCACAACACTCGCCACGTGCACCCTTGGTCCATAATCCCTCGATAATACTAAATGCCATTGCCACCATGATTCCATTCGAGTCACGGGGCGACGAGATTGGTATTATCACCTTTAGCCTTTACTCGATCAAGAGAGCTATAGGGTTTAACGTGACACGACCCGAGCTTTTAAGTTCAAAATGAGGTGCAGTTTTCTCTCAAGTAGGTAAAAGAATGTTAGACTCCTTGACCAGAGTCCATAACCCTAGTCATAAGAAGGGCACTCTCGCTAAAGGAGCCCTTAACCGTAAGCCCAACTCAGCTCATATAGATATATAGTAAAAATCTTCCCTAGGATCTTACCTAGCTCTTGCATGCTATCTTGTCTTAATGTTGTCCATTTGAGCTGATATCTATAAGTGACATGACATCCCTAGTTTCAAACCCAAATTAATTTCATTATGCCAGTCCTTATAGACTTCCCATGCTTAGACCCGTGTGATCCCTGTTTACCTTGTGTAAGCCTGATGTGTAAGGAATAACAAGAATCATGCTCCTCAATTTTGATAGTCTGTAAGAATTGATAAATAGTGGCATCTTTTAAGGATAAAACCTTTGAGAAATATTCCAATTATTCTTATCAGATCAAATAGGTGTATTAGGAATTTAACTAGATTATGGACACTCATGTTGAAAGAATCAAAATGTAAACTACCGAATGAAACTCTCATATCCCTTGATAAACATACCAAATGTTGATTAAAGGAATATGAACTTGGATCCCTTCTATTTACTATAGTCTGTATGCTCACGGACACGCACGAGCTATAGACGCCACTTGTGACCCAAAAATTGGGCCTCTCATTGACATTGTGTGTTTACCTTGAGTACATTTAGGCATTGCTCTCTAGCTTACCTCTTAAATATGATCAACATGAATTGAAATAGCTTGGTCCGAGTGTGGAACCATAGTCCCTCGATGGCTATGATTCAAATACCCACTTAGGACAAAAATCTTTACCATGTGGAGTGATAAGGTTGGAAGGAGGAGCGCTTGCTTGTGTTTGGTTTCTTTATTTTACAGCTTCTTTCACTAATCCTATTTTTTCATTTTTTTTTTCTTTTCTTTCTTCATGTACATATACATACAAGTAGGACATTTCACCATGTGCTAACCCACGATCTTCTTCCAGTGATTCTCTATTATTACACTAGTAAGATTGTAAGTGTCACGCCATGCATACATGCTAACTCGTTTGTTTTGTAGAATTCATCATGTCATGCACGCATGCATCATTCCTTTTCCATTCTAACTATCACATATGTACAGAAAAATAGCTCCTCGAAATTCCTATAAGGTTAAGGCTGCCAAGTGTATTAGCTCTAGTCCCAACATTCGTATATCTAAATCGATCCAAGAGATGGCTCAAAACACTAAAGAATAATTAAGGGATGCCCTTAAGAAGATGATGGGTGATAAGTCTTTATCCGATTTCTTGAAAAAGGAGATGAAGACTCTAATGGAACAGATGATCCGTGAGAAGGGTGATCGAAGAGAAGCTTTTAAGTTAGTTGATGCAAAGATGGATGGGGAAAAGGCATAATGCATACTCCAAGTTTATTTGCTGAAGATGATAAATAGTATCAGGCTATGAGAGGAATGCCTTTGCTGCCATATGTCGAACCCATCAATTTATCTAAGTTTGGGTGATTGGAGGAGGTCAACATACTGGCCAACAAGATGGCCTAACTTGAGTTCTTGCTTAATGAGAAAAGTGAAGTAAGGAGTTGAGATTACATCGATCCTTCATTATTCAAGGATGAACCTCTGCCTAAAGATTTTAAGCTTCCCAACTTCACTAAGTTTAATGGTACTGGAGATCTCCAGGTCCATCTTATGTAGTATGCTACCTTAATGGCTTCTACAAAATTAACTAAGTCACAAATTATGAAGTTCTTTTTCACCTCACTAAAGGTTCGATCAAGTTTAGCTAGGTGATTTTGTAAGAATTCAAAATCAAATAGAATCTCAGGTTTTTTGTCAGGTGTCGGGTGGGTTTTTGGGTAAACCAAAATTATAATAAAATAAATAAACAAAACAAAAAATAATGAAACCCTCAGTGGCCTAACGGAACTGACGCTTGCTTCACTTGCTAGGGACCTTGGTTCGAGTCCCAGAAGTGTCATTTTTGAATGATTTATGTATTTTATCACTAAAAAAGAGTGTAAGTTGTGGGATTCGAACCCATAACCTAATATAAACCTCACATTTGTCTCTTTGTTGTGCTATAAGCATGATGTGGTTACATATATATATATATATATATATATACTATTACTAAAATTTGGGTTTTTAGGCTGGTCGGTTACCATTAAAAACCCACATATTTGTAAAAATAGAAATTGAACCGGTGCAGGTCAGTTTGATTTTGGTGCGGATATTTGGGTCGAGTGGTTTTTGTACAGCCCTAGCCAAGAGCATAGTTCTTTGACATAGAATACAAGATCAAGAATGACAGGATGCTCCTCACTAAGAAATTCATCAAGTAATAGGAAAAAACACTCAGTTGGATGTTATAAGGCGTGACTTGGAAACCACCAGGCAGATAAATAGTGAGAGCTTCTCAGAATATATTGCTCGATGGAGAGGGAAAGCTGCTCTTATGAGAGATAGACCTATGGAAGATGAACAAATAAAATGGTGATTAAAGTAGCACAACCCTATTTTTGCAAACAAATGTTATTTGTTCATTACCCTACTTTTAAGACACTTTACCAAGCTGGCATCTGAACTGAGGATGAAGAAATTTCTCAACCTAAAAAACCCTACTAAAAACCAACACAGCCTAGCCAAAATACCCATTCCACTAAAACAAAACTAACTATTAATGCCTTGAGAAACTACAAATACTCAAACTTCAGTAAAGAGGCCTCCTCAAACCCCTTGAACCAAGAACTATGCCTAACCCTCTACCTATATATATCAATCCCAATCTCTATTGCCATTTCAATCAAATGCTTGGCCATACAATTGATGATTGCTACATCTTAAAAGATTGAATCCCAGACCTCATAGACACCGCAAAATTGAAGACCCCAAAAAATAATCTAATGTCAAAACCAACCCTCTACCCAACTGCCAAAACATGCCACCACCGGCATCTATTGCCATCTCCCCAGGGTTACCTAAATCTTTTATGGAGAACTCCATCCAGGACATTCTGGCGAGTAAGATAAAAAGGGCCGAAAGGGAAGAAAGAGAACTACTGGCAATACTAAAAGCAAACTTTGTGAGTTTAATATATGATTCAAGTGATGATGAAATGGATCTTTCCACTTACCAATACATATCCAAGCTTCCTATCTATATACCCCACATGATAATGTAAAGATTGCTAAGTCAGATAGTAGTAAGGAGACTTGGGGAGATCATTGATGATAGTGGACTAGTTGAACCTAAAGAAGAAGGAGAGCTAAAGGAAAAGAAAGAGGTATGGAACTTATTGGGACAACCATCTTGAAAGTTTGACTTCAAAGTGAAATATATTGCCCCTCCCTTAACTGCTTTTAAGGAGGAAGATATTATACCCTTTGGATGGGGAGAGGAGTTTGATGAAGAACATGGGACTGTTGCCATCCAACTGCTAGACACACCATGTGTGATGGGGATTAATATATTGTATGACTCTAATGAGGAACCATTAGTTAACCATGCAACTAGAAGTAGGAGAGTATATCAGCCTGCTAAGAAAGATCTGGTAAAAGGAAAAGAGACTGACAAAGAGGTTATGAAAGAGAATTAACCAACCACTCAAGTAAGAGAATACTTAATTTTGAAATAGCTTAGAAAGACGCAAGCTCAAGTCAATAACTAGGACCTTTGAATGACGTTAAAGAAACATCGTAATGTTTTAGCATGTGCACTGAATGAGGAAAAAATCTCTTCAAATGCTTCTCCTAAAGATATGATAGCCTCGCTCCTCCCAAAGTCTAGAAACACTGTTTCTTTCTCTGACAAAGATCTCCCGCTATAGGGGAAAGCCCATAATAGGCCTGTGTTAATCTAAGTGGTCATGAAAGATAAGAAAACATCATATGTCATGGTTGATGATAGGTTAGCCATTAATATTTGTCCTCTCAGGTTGCTCCATAAGTTTAGGATAGCAGTTGAAGATCTTAAAGTGTTCAATGTGATGATCAGGGTTTATAATGACTCTAAGAAGCAAGTGGTTGGAACCTGTAAGACTATTGTCACTATGGGAAAGATTGAGTCCATTGTGAAATTCATGATGTTAAATATCCTACCTACATTTATCCTACTGTTAGGAAGACCCTGGTTCCACCCACTCAGAGGAGTACCGTCTACTTTGCATCAGAAAATCAAGTTCCCATTTGATGGAAATGTGGCCACTATTGAAGCTGAAACTAATGTCCTAATTGCCTGTATGAATGTAAACCCTCCAAATTTCCAAGTGAAAGTGATAAAAAAAGATTGGGTCAGTCTAAAAGTAGCAGCTATGATGAAGAATATGAGTTTTGAACCAGAAGTCAGGCTTGAAAAGAAGAAGAATGGAATTTTAGAACTACCAGACTTTAAGGGACAGACTAGTAAGCAAGGACTGGGATATGATCTAACTACAGATAAAGGAAAGAAGTCTATCTTCATTTTCGAAGGCTTCTCCAAGTATTGTGGTTAGTTTAAGGAACGGGAGTGCAATGAGATTAAGAAGCCAGGCTTTGAGATTTTTATTAATACAATCAGCAGTATGGAGAAAGAACTGGGTCAAAAAGAAGAAGACAGAGTAATTTCTACTGCTGAAATTGAACAGGTCCTCCAGAATATGAGGGTGGAAG
Source organism: Mallotus repandus (assembly GCA_949671775.1). Classification (NCBI taxonomy): domain Eukaryota; kingdom Viridiplantae; phylum Streptophyta; class Magnoliopsida; order Malpighiales; family Euphorbiaceae; genus Mallotus; species Mallotus repandus. The sequence continues at coordinate 6,794 of CATIWM010682559.1, forward strand.
CTGAAGCCCCTAGCTACATCAACATTGCAACTCTCATCGAGTCTAGCATAGAGGGTGTCCTATTTGATGATGTGCATATCTCTGATGATATTTGTATTGCTAATCTGTTTGAATCTTTTGATGTAACAAACTCTAAGTGTGATGCAATAAAATCTAATTTTGCTTACTTATATGATGTGTCTTATGATAATGATGAGCATTTCATTAAACTTTACATAAGAATATTTGACATTCATTCTATTAACATTGAACTATTTAACATGGGCACGAATGAAAATCCTCACATATTGCCTATTTTAAAGGATGTCAACTCTAAGGAAAGGAGAGAATTAGAAAAAATATTAACAAAATATTTAAAAGTATTTGTTTCGACATATGACGACATGCCTAGCATCGATAAAGATATTGCTTAGCATTTCATTCTAACTAAAGAGGGACACAAGCCAGTGAAATAAAAGTTGCAAAGGTTGAGACTGAAATGGGTGCAATTGGTAAAAGAAGATATAAAAAAGCATATTAAGGCAAAATTCTTAGATGTAGTAGACGATCCAGAGTGGTTGGCTAATGTGGTTCTAGTTCCTAAAAAGGATGGGAAATTAAAGATTTATGTAGACTATAGGGATTTTAATAAAGCTTACTTGAAAGATGATTTTCCTTTTCCCCACATAGATGTTCTGATTGATAATGTTGTCGCATGTACTATGTACTCCTTTATGGAGGGGTTTTCAAGATATAACCAAATTCTCTTAGCAATCATTGACAAGGCTAAGACTACCTTTATCACTAAATGGGGGATGTACTGTTATAGGGTAATGCCTTTTGGCTTGAAGAATGTCGGCGCAACCTATTAGAGGATTGTTACAGCAATGTTCCATGGAATGATACATAAGGATGTAGAAGTCTACATTGTTGACATAATGGTGAAATCGAAGACCTGAGAAGAACATCCAGCCACATTAGAGAAGTTCATGCAAATAGTAGATAAGTATAATCTGAGGCTGAATCTAAAGAAGTGTGTATTCGGTGTAAATTCAGGGAAGATACTAGGATACATAGTTAGTCAGAGAGGGATTGAAGTTGATCTAAATAAAGTGAAAGCAATTCGCGAAATGCCAATGCCAAAGATTCAAAAGGAAATTCGTGGGTTCTTGGGAAAATTACAGTTCATTAGTAGGTTTATAGTAAAATTGACCGAGGTATGTAAGCCAATATTCAAGTTACTTAGGAAGGACCAATCTATGGTTTGGAACGAATAGTGCCAAGTTGCTTTTAATAGAATCAAGGACTATCTTATGAATCCACCAATTCTAAGACCCCTAGAATTGAAGGTTTAAACTTGTATTCCCTTTCCAACATGGATGGGTGAGCTCTTTTCTACTTAAAAATTAATTTGTGGGTTAATTCCTTTGACATCCTTAATCTAAATGCAACATTATCCTTAATCCATGGTTCAATAAGAAAAAGCTCCATCATTATTATCTTCCTTAAAGAGAAAAATGGAGAAATTTATGGATATAATAGTAATAAATATGAATCAGCATTATGAGGCTACAAAAATACTTGAAGGTAGGTTTCAACAAATGCATCAAGATACTCAATTTTTATTTAGAAATCACTCATCTTCAAATCACAATTTAAAGGTACAACAAGGATAATTAGCTAACACTTTTTCCAGAAGGAACTAAGGGGCTCTTCCTAGTAGCACATGAATGAATCCTAAGGAGCAATTGATGGCAATTACCTTGAGGAGTAGAATAGAGTTACAACCACCCAAAAGAAGTGAGAGCGCACAAGCTGAGGAGAAAGAAATAGAAAAAGAAAGTGAACAGGTTGAAGTGCAAGTAGAGAAAGAAGTAGAGGTATAGAATAAAAGTTAAAAGAAGGAGTCATCACCTTCACCTAAACCATATGAGCAACTAGTACTATTTCCACAATGAGTAAAGAAGCAAGCGCATGATCAATAGTTTATAAAGTTTTTAGAGATATTCAAAAAGCTACGCATCAATATACCTTTGGTTAAAGCTATTGCTTAAATGCCCAAGTATGTAAAATTCTTAAAGGAGCTTATCTCTCGTATGAAAAAGGTACAGAAGTTTGGAACTATTATTCTAAAAAAAGAGTATAGTGACATAGTTTCAAGCAAGCTTCAACTAAAGTGTAAACATCCAGGGAGTCTCACTATACTTTGCTCTATTAGTAATTTAAATTTTTAAAAGGCTCTTTATGATTCATGTGCTTCTATTAATTTGCAAAAACCATAAACATTTGTTTACAACTTGCAAACAAGACTATTAAGAAAACTAAAAGAATAGTAGGTGATTTTCTAATAAAAGTAGGGAAGTTCATCTTTCCAGTGGATTTGTTTCTGCAGGACTTTGCGAAAGATGAAGATGTGCCTTTGATCCTTAGAACGCCTTTCATGTACACTGCCAAAGCTATCATAGATGTGTATGACGGAACTCCCACATTGAGAATAGGTGAGAACAATTGTAAATTCAATGTGTACCAATATATGAAACATCTTCCTAACTTGGATAATTGCATGTGACTTAATGTGGTTCATGATTGTGTGAGTGAAGTCCAACGAGGGAGGTTGGCAAAAGTTTGTGATCTAAAGGATACAATGAAGTGTTTACAGGTATAATGTTTTGATGAAGAAGGGTCTCTCAAACTCCAAAACATAGTCACCCACTATGAACTACCTTTAAACATAGAATCCACACCCTTTACATACTAGTCAACAGGGTGAGATCGGAAAAAGATCATCGAGAACAAAATGATAATCTGTTAATTTAATCAAATTGGTCGGGAGATGGTTTGGTTATTAATATTCCTTGACAAGCTATGCTTATTTATTGAGAGTAATTAATTGCTTGAGTAGCAAGAGTTAATCACTTGGCCATCTGTTATGATCAATAAATTGTGCGAGTGCTCATGAGAGACTTTCATATGTGTAAAGATACTTAGGAAATGAAATAAATTTATAAGTTATAAGGAGATTTACATAATCAGGGATAAAAACCCTAACATTCATGAAAATTGATAAATTCTTAAAATCAATATATTTTACATCACTTTAATTGTGTTGTAATCCAATAATTAGAACAAAAATATCGATTCCATAGGGAGTGGATACTAATTATTGGATTATTTTTTGTGTTTATTTGTCTAGACAATCAAAAAAGGTTATATTGAAAATTAAATCTTATCTAAGAAAACATAATTAAACTACTATAAAATTTATCAATTTTAATGAATGTTAGGTTTTTTTCTCCCTGACTCAATTTTATCTAAATGATCATGTAAATCTCCTTATCACTTATAAATTTATTCCATTTCCTAAGCATCTTTAGACATGTGAAAGTCTCTCCCAAGCACTCACACAATTTAATAATCATAACAACTACCTAAATGATTAGCTCCCATTACTCAAGCAATTAATTACTCTCAATAATGAAGTATAGCTTGTCAAGAAATATTAATAACCAAACTATCTCCTGACCAATTTGATTAAATTAATATATTATTATTTTATTCTTAATAAGGATCTTCTTCCGATCTCACCTTATTACCTATCTCAATTCCTAGGGTGATCAAGCCTAAGAAAGCATTAGGTTTAATAATAATCATGGATTATATGTTTAGTGACAAGGAATTTAACCAATTAAGTTCATTCTTGAGCCGGGTCTAAAAATCCCAACAACTAAATTAGCTACTCATGGAAATTGAAAAGAGAAAAAAAGAAGAGGAATTGAAAATGACAAACATAAACATCATACTAGTATAATTGAAGTATAAAAGAATAATTGAAAGGACAAAACCCCTTTTATTCTTCTTCTCTTGAATATGATTGCAATTATTTCTCAATTCTCTATTCTCAATAATCCACAAGTAGATAATAAAAATTAAAATAAAATTATTCTTGTTGAATTTGAAAATAAAAACTTTGAATATCCAACCCGCCAACCTTTTCAGGAGGCAAACAAAAAGCTATATATATTAGTCTTGTAGAAACCCTAAAACTAAACTTCCAAATTTGAAATCATTCGAATTACATGACTGTGCATCACTGTATTGCTAGAATTATTAAACCAAGCACAACCGTGCACTCTTATGTGCACAGTCGTGCATCTGCAGGCTACTAAACACTCTTGGACTAGGTATGGCCATGCACAAAAACTAAAGGATACAATCCACAAGATGTTGGGTTTCACGAAGCAGAAAAAAATAAAAACTTTAACCATAAAAACCCATAACCCAGATCCATGTAATTCAAACTAGATTCCAAACACTTACCAAGACGATCATATGGAAAGATTGTTGGAAGGATGAGAGGAGGTTCACTCCGATGACACCCTACCTTAAGCTTTTAATATTCCTTTTATTGGATTGAGATGTCACCAAAAGTTCACGCCCTCTACTCTATCCACAAGAACAAGGTGATCCAAAGCGAAGTAGGTCTGCTAGAACTTTTGTTGTCTCATAACATAAATTCTCTCTATGTCTTTTCTTTTCACAAAAGAGGTGTAGGAAGAATGAGGAGAAAAAGTGGCTTAGAAAACCCTAGAGAAAGAGATGTTTATATACACATCCTATCTAAGGTTTCTCTTACTAAAACAATTTCGATGAGATTAGACTTCCCTTTCTACTTTGATTCTAATTCCAAGTTAGAATCCTTTCCTATTTATTTTAGATAACTCTTACCTAAAATAAATACTAATATATATATATATATATATATATATATATATATATATATATATATATATATGCACTTATTTATTTAATCTTCCATAGAG
>CATIWM010682568.1:0-12130 GCA_949671775.1 Mallotus repandus
AATCCTAATCTAGCAAAGATTCAAGATCCTTTGACCTATGATGGAGGTCCAATCACAAGGGCACGTGCTAAGAAGATGAAGGAAGCATTACACATGCTAATTCAAGCAATTTGGGCTCAAAGTACAAATCTGAATAAATCTTATCTGTTTGGTGCACATGGAGTTAATTCTGGTCCAAAGCTTATTCATTTGGTGCAAATTGAAGACTTAAGCCCAAGTAATGTTATTGGGTCTAATTTAGATACTTTAAGCCCAAAGAAGTAGCTACAAGTATTCCAAGCCCAAGATAAAGCCCAAATATGTCTTATTTAGTCCACTTAGTGCTACATACAAATTTGGATGTGTTTAAGTCCAAAACAGAATTTTATATTCCTTTTGTAAAAAGGACATGTTTTCTTATCTTTTAAGAGTTTATTATCCTAATCTTTTAAGGATTTGTTTTAGTTTAGGTTTAGGGTTAAGAATTCTTATAAATAGTTTATTTTGTAGCCTATTTGGCATATCTTTTTCATCAATTTAATCAAAGTGACGAATTTTTCTTCAAATTACTTGGAGTTTTATTTTTTGAACTTTCTAAACAAAATAGGTTGTTAGATAGTTCACTTGTCTTATCAATTAGAACATCCATATCTAATTGTGGTGACTTCCTGATAGCTAGAGTTCTTAGTTTTTAGATAATTAAGGGTTCTAGTTTCCACCCAACTTGTTTCTTGCACGATCTAAGGTGTGGGTATCAATAGATTGTTGCGGATTTTACTTGTTAGATAAGCCTAGTTCGCATCATAATGAGTTGTAATATGATTACAAAGGTTTAAGGTTTTGAACATACTAGCGGGACCGCCAAATGCATACGCCACATAATTCTTTCTTGTCATAATAATTAATTTCCATGAAAATTAAACTATTATGCTCTATGTGTTTAGTGTGAAAATGCGTGGCCCTTAAGACCAATGTGATTGGATTTATTTTTGTTATTCATTTTTATGGGTTGTAATTTTTAAATACGGCCTACAAGTCATTTTTCATTTGCTTTAGTTTTATTTTGTTATATAGTAATAGTATAAATTATAACTTGTAATGTAATGTAATGTAAATGGAGACCCAACATGGAGACTCAATAGGACGCCAAGGATGGAGATTCAAGGTGAAAACACAAAGTGGAGATCCAATGTGAAAGGCTCAAGATGGTGGAAGTCTTGTTACCTAGGATTAACCATTAATCTTCATATTGGCTTATGAAGATCAAACTAGTTTTGGGCCATGCTATGTCATGTTTACTTTATTGCTTTGTTATGTTATGCATGTGATGCTATGCATGTGATGTATGTTTATAACATAACATTATCCAAATAAAGTAAAAATAAATGGGAACCCTCATTTAATATTAAGTCACCATGATGCCTCCCATATGCTTAAACACTTGTCAAGCCTTAGATTATTATATATGGGTTTGCCACAACAGGGTGTATTAAATCATCCAAGGATGGCAAGTTGGAAAAGAGTGATTTCCAAACGTTTGTTATGGTTTGACTTAACTAGGTCATCAAAAGGGTTTTGGACCTAGGGCATCAAATGGGATTTTTAGATAGGACATGTGATGTCAAATCCCATACCTTCTAAGAGTTACATGAGATGTAATTGGTAAGAGTTACCTACCTAAATAACCATATCTTTAGGCGATGAGCCAAAGCTCACTTAGAGTATGGTGAAATATGGATCTTGGCCCACTATAATTTATAAGTTAACTTAAGGGTTATTAATTTGAATAAATTGTTTGTGGGATTTATAATTATGCCTCATTAAAATAACTTGATAAAATACTGAGTACACTGCATATATATTTATTGTAGATAATGGCATCAAAAACTACATCTAATTTGTCACTGTGATCAATCCTTGAGAAGGATAAGCTTAATAGGACTAATTTCCTTAACTGGTACAGAAACTTAAGAATTGTTCTTAAGCAAGAAAGAAACGAATATATCCTTGATCAACCTGTTCCTGATGAACCAACTGCTAATGCTCCTAGAGCTCAAAAGGATGCTCATAGTAAGCATCTCAATGATACTATTGATGTCACTTGCCTCATGCTTGGATGCATGGATTCAAATTTTCAAAAGCAGCTAATGGAGATGGATGCTTATACCATAATTGGTCATCTTAAGGAAATGTTCCAAGAGAAAGCCAAAATTAAAAGGTTTAGCACAATTAAGGCATTGCTTTCTTGCAAGTTAACTATTGGTAGCTTAGTGGCTCCTTATGTTGTTATGATGAAAGGTCATCTTGAAGATCTTGAAAGGCTTGGTCTTAAGATTGAGCAAGAATTGGCCATTGATATCATTCTTCAGTCTTTGCCAGAAACTTATGATGGTTTTGTTATGAACTATAACATGCATGGCATAAACAAAACTGTTTTTGAATTGCATGGGATGCTTAAGACTGCTGAGAAGAACATCAAGACTACTAAGGATGTTCTAATGGTTAATAAAGGGAAAGGAATAAAAAGGAAGGGAAAAAGTAAAGGCAAGATTAAGGCTTCTAAAGGCTTTCAGAAGCCCAAGCCCAAGTCTAAGCTTGCATCCCAAGCCTAGGCCTGCATCCTAAGCAAAACCACCTAAGGAGGGAACGTGCTTTTTTTGTAATGAGCCAGGCCATTGGAAAATAAATTGCAAACTCTTTATGGATGATCTGAAGCATAAGGGTAATGCGACTACTTCTTCAGGTATTCATGTTATAGAAGTCAATTTGTTTACTTCTGATTCTTGGATATTAGATACCGATTCTGGATCTCGCATTTATACCAATTTGTAGGGTATAAGGAGTAGAATCTTAGCTAAAGGCGAAGTGGACCTATGAGTAGGTAATGGAGCAAGAGTTACTGCTTTAGTTGTAGGAACTTATGATTTAACTTTGCCTATTGGACTTGTTTTCAATTTGGAAAATTGTTATTATGTACCTGCTATGAGCAGGAATATCATTTCTGTTTCTTGTTTGGACAAGAATGATTTTGAATTTATTATTAGGAATAATAAATGCTCCATTTATCATGATAACGTTTTCTATGGACATGCTCCACGAAATCATGGTCTTTATGTTTTAGGCATAGTAGACATAAATGAAAAGTCCATCTATAACATTAATACAAAGAAATTTAAATCTAATGATTTAAACACAACCTATCTTTGGCATTGTGGTTTAGGCCACATAAATGAGAAATGCATTTGGAAACTCCATCAACATGGACTTTTGAAGTCATTTGATTTTGAATCATTTGAAACATGTGAATCTTATTTATTAGGAAAATGACTATGACACCCTTTACTGGAAACAGTGAGAGGGCTAATGACTTGTTGGGCCTTATACATTCTGATGTATGTTGTCCATTAAGTTCTACTGCTATAGGAGGTTATCAGTACTTCATTACTTTCACAGATGATTTTAGTAGATATGGCTATGTCTATCTAATGAAACACAAATCTAAATCATTTGAAATGTTCAAAATTTTCAAAAATGAAGTGCAAAATCAACTTGGTAAGAATATTAAAGCACTAAGATCTTATCGAGGTGGCAAACATTTAAGCCAAGAATTTATTGATCATCTTAGAGATTGTGGAATAGTTTCACAATTGACTCTACCAGGAACACCACAATGGAATGGTGTATCTGAATGGAGAAATCAAACTTTATTGGATATGGTTTAATCTATGATGAGTCATACAGATCTTCCAATCTCCTTTTAGGGTTATGCTTTAGAAGTTGTTGCATTCCTTTTGAATAGAGTTCCATCAAAGGTAGTTAAAAAGACACCATATGAGATATAGAATGGGAAACTCCCAGTTTATCTTTGCTTAAGATTTAGGGATGTGAGGCTTATGTGAAGCGTCAAATTTCAGATAAATTAGCACCCAAATCAGATAAATGCCTTTTTATGGGATATCCTAAAAAAACCAAAGGATATTACTTTTATAATGCTTCTGAGAGCAAAGTGTTTGTTGCTCGGGATGGTGTCTTTTTGGAAAGATAACATATTTCCAATGGAACTAGTGAGAGTAAACTACAACTTGAGGAAATTCAAGAACCACAGAATAGTATTATACCACATATGGAACCCTAACTGGATCAATAAGTAAATATTGAATCTACATAAGTACCACAAGGTCATAGAAGGTCTGGTAAGACATGTCAAAATGCTGAGAGTTATGGATTTCCCATAACAGATAATAGTGGATCAATATGGGCCCACAACCTACCTAAAGGCCATGAAAAGTCCAGACTTTGAGAAATGGTTGGAGGCCATGAAATTAGAAATGCAATCCATGTATGATAATCAAGTATGGACTTTGATTAATCCACCTGAAGGTTTAAAAACTACTGGGTGCAAATGGGTTTTTAAAATGAAAACTGACATGGATGGCAATGTGCATACCTATAAAGCAAGACTAGTTGCAAAGGGTTTCAAGCAAACATATGGTATAGACTATAATGAAACCTTTTCACTAGTTGTTATGCTTAAGTCCATTCAAATTCTCCTTTCCATAGTTGCACATTATGATTATGAGATATGGCAAATGGATGTCAAAACAACATTTCTTAATGGAAACCTCATTGAGGATGTGTACATGACACAACCAGAGGGTTTTGTTAATCCTAAGAATTATGGAAAGGTTTGCAAGCTTCAAAGATCCATTTATGGATAGAAGCAAGCTTCTTGGAGTTGGAATCTTCATTTTAATGAAGCAGTAAAAGAGTTTAGATTCATCAAGAATGAAGAATAACCTTATGTTTACAACAAAGTTAGTGGGAGTGCAATAATTTTTCTAATGGTATATGTTAATGACATATTACTCATTAGAAATGATATCCTTACTCTACAAAATGTTAAATCATAGTTAGGGAATTGTTTCTCAATGAAAGACTTAGGTGAAGCTGCTTATATTTTAGGCATCAAGATCTATAGAGATAGATCTAAGAGGCTTATTGGCCTAAGTCAAAGCACTTACATTGACAAGATACTGAATAGGATCAGTATGTAAAACTCTAAGAGAGGATTCTTGCCAATGTCCCATGGCATTAGTCTTAGCAAGACTCAGTGTCCAAAGACACAAGATGAGCAAGACTGCATGAGTAATATTCTATATGCTTCTGCTATTGGATCCATCATGTATGCCATGTTATGAACTCGACTAGATGTCTTGTATACCTTGAGCATAATGAGCAAATATCAATCAAACCCAGGTGAAAGTCACTGGATAGCAATTAAGAATATCCTTAAGTACTTAAGAAGGACTAAGGATGCATTTTTACTGTATGGTGGGCAAGAAGATGAGCTAGTTATAAATGGTTACACAGATGCAAGCTTCCAATCTAATAAAGATGACGTTTGATCATAGTCAGGTTATATGGTTTGTTTAAATAGAGGTGCAGTGAGCTAGAGAAGTTCAAAGCAAGACATCGTTGCCTATTCTACAATAAAATCTAAATACATAGCTGCCTCAGAGGCTGCCAAGGAAGCTGTTTGGATCAAGAAGTTCATAACTGGATTAGGAGTTATTCCTAGTAAATCAGATCCAGTGGGCTTGTATTATGATAATAATGGAGCCATAACACATGCTAACCCAGATCACATCAATAATCCAAACATATACTCAGGCGTTATCATCTCATTAGAGAGATCATTGAGAGAGGAGACGTGAAGATATGCAGAGTACCAACAGATTACAATGTTGTTGATCCACTGACTAAGCCTCTTCCACATACTAAGCATGAGAGTCATCCTATGTCAATGGGTATAAGATACAATATTGATTGGGCCTAGTGCAAGTGGGAGATTGTTAGTGTTATGCCCTAGGCCAATTATATAATGGCTATACTTTTACTTTGTCATATTTCGATTTTACTAATAAAGAGGAATTTTTATTATTACTAGCTAATTCTAGTATTATCCCTGATTAGTTAATTCTTCTAAGATCATCAAGTACGTGACTTGTTAGTAAAACTCTTAGATGATACTTGAATTCTAATCTAAATATCCCTAGTCGATTATTATTGTGGGAACAACAATGAATAAAGACTAGTATGAGGTTGATTGATGATGAAGTCTTTACTGATCATGTATATAAGATATTAAGTCAAACTTATAGGTACATATTTAGAGAAATGATGTACTGGATTGACCCACTAAGAGAATACAACATAGATTATTGTCATAGGTGATTCTCATCACAGTAGTATTATTTGAGTCCTCTAACCTGAGATCACCATGGTTTCATGCATGATAACTTCTGTATTTTAACACATCCCTACACCATACTTTAACCAGATGGTAAAACAGGTTGTGATTGGATATAGAATGAGTTGTGTGAGGAATGTGAGTGATTAAGATGGAATTTGTCCCTCAGTTATTTTAAAAAGATATATGTTGGACCCCTCGATGAGCTAGACTGAAGAGAAATGTATGGCCATGCTAGAATGATAAAGAGTTATTAGTATCAGTCTACTTAGGATCAAGAAACAATATGATTGAACAATATAAGGATGACATAATCCATGTCTTATGTTTAATCAGGATATCATGTGATAAAAGGACTATAGTACACGTTGTGTATTAGGTTATGTCATATTATCGACCTTCACATAACTTGGGTAGTCATAATGTCTTGCTAGAGACCAATTATGACTTATAGGCTAAAATGGGATTTTAGGTGCATTGCCAACGTTATGTGAACCTACAAGGTCACACACTTAGAACAGGCCCAAAGCAGACTTGGGTTAATTAGCCCAATAATTATTTCTATGGAAGATTAAATAAATAAGTAAATAAATGAATAAATATATGTGTATATTTATATTAGTATTTATTTATTTATTTCCTAATTTATTTTAGGTAAGAGTTATCTAAATAAATGGGAAAGGATTCTAATTTGGAATTATAATCAAAGTGGAAAATGAAGTCTAATCTTACCAAAACTGTTTTGGTAAGAGAAACCCTAGATAGGATGTACATATATACATCTCATTCTTTAGGGCTTACTAAGCTTATGCTAAGCAACTTTTTCTCCTCCTTCTTCCTACACTTCTTTTCTGAAAAGAAAATACACAGAGAGTTTTTGTGTTGTGGGACAACAAAGGTTCTGGCAGACCTACTTTACTTTGGATCACCTAGTTCGTGTGGATATCATAAAGGGCGTGATCTTTTGGTGATGTCTCAATCCGACAAAAAGTATACATAAAGCTCCAGGTAAGGTGTCACCGGTGTAACCCCCTCTCATCCTTCCAACAATCTTGCCTTAAGATCGTCTTGGTAAGTGATTGGAAACTCTCTCAATCAATCTAGTTCGAATTACATGGATCCGGGTTATGGGTCTTGTGGTTAAAAGTTTTATTTTTCTGTTGCATTTCTAATCACCAAAACCTAACAAAATGACCCACGGGCACCCTACATGGGTAAGAGGACCCACGCGCGTAGGTCCAAGACCTAAGCTGGTGGGTCCAAAGCCTGTATGCATAAAAACTCAATTTTTTTCTTTTTGGGAGGATTTTGGCACATTTTTCAAAAAAATCTATCTAGAGAGAGAAACTCAAACAATTTTGGACGAATTGGACACTTTCTCACCCTCTCCTAAAGCATTTGGAGATCCATTTACACCCAAACACATAAACCAAAAATCATTTTCTCTTAAGATTTAGACCCATAAATCCGAACCTAGCTCTTTCTAAGTCAAAGCACATGTCTAGGGTAAATCGTGGTCTCTCTGAGGATCTCTCGATCATTTTCAATTAAAATAGCATTTTCCTCTTCTTTTTCATCTCATTTTTCCATTTTTATTATTTTTTTTGCATTTTATTTATTTTATTGTGAATATTTATTATTTTGGTGAAGTTGTGATTTTTGTGGTGATTTTGAAGTTTGGATATTAGATATGTTGAAGAAGTAAGTAGTTTGGGTGAATCCGGGAGTGTTTGCATCCATTTTTGTATTTTTCCACCATTTTTGCATTATTTTTCCTTTTATATAAAAAATGAGAATGTTGGTGTGAAATTAGCATTTTTATTATTGTTTTTGCACCATTTTAATTCATTATTTTCATTTCGAAAATTTTTATTTATTTATATATTTATTTATGCATTTTATTATTTTATGGTATTTTTGCTATTTTTAATGATTTTATGCCTTTTGTGATAAATTTCACATTTTTATCATAAATTTCATATTTTTTATGGTGAAAATGTCACCTTTATTTCTTTACTATTTTATTTATGTTATTTATATATTTATTTATGTATTTTTAGCATTTTTCGTGAATTTTTACTATTTTTATTGTATTTATACTTTTTATGGTAAAGTTGGCATTTTTATCATAAAGTTCACATTTTTATGGTAAAAATGTCACCTTCATCATTTTAATATATTCATTCCTGTATTTTTATTTATTTTTATCAATATTTCTGCATTTTTATTATTTTTATTGCATTTTTGCTAGTTTTATTGTATGTATGCTTTTTATGGTAAATTTGGTATTTTTTTTTCATAAAATTCACATTTTTATAGTAAGAATATCACCTTTATCATTTTAATTTATTCAGTTCTGTATTTTTATTTATTTATATTATTATTTCTGCATTTTTGCTATTTTTATTGGATTTTCCCATTTTTGTTACTTTTATGCCTTTTATGGTAAATTTGACATTTCATAAAGTTAACATTTTTGTAGTAAAAATAAAACTTTTAGCATTTTTATTTATTCATTTTTGTATTTTATTTATTTTTATAAATATTTATGTACTTTTACTATTTTTATTGCATTGTTATTATTTTTTTGTTTCCTTTATCCCTTTTTTGGTAAAGTTGCCATTTTTATCATAAAGTTGATATTTTAATGGTAAAAATGATATTTTTATCACTTTAATTATTTTACCTCTACACTATTATTATTTTTGTTGTCTTTATGTCCTTTTTGGTAAAATTGCATTTTTATCAAAAAGTTAATATTTTTATGGTAAAAATGATATTTTTATCACCTTCATTATTTTAATTCTGCATTTTATTGTTTTAATTGTATTAATTTTATTTTTGTTATCATTTTTTATAAAATTATTCCTATCATAAAGTTCCCATCTTTATGGTAAAAATAACATTTTTATGCCCCTTTTATTATTCCATTTGCATTGTTATTATTTTTATTGCATGTTTATTATTTTTGCCGTTTCCATCATTTACTTTGATAAATTTACTATTTTTAATCATAAAATTAATATTTTTATGGTAAGAATAGTAACTTCATCATTTCTATTATTCTAATTTGCACTTTCATTATTTTTATCATTATTACTTTAGGTGTTTTATTTTATTGCTTTCGTTATTTTCATTTTTCCATTTTAATTTCTTTATATTTGCCTTATCATAAAAATCCTATTTTTATAATAAAGATGACAACATTGCACCAAAAATACCCAAATTCCAAAACCTTGCATCTTGCACCCTCATTAGCATCCCTGTTTGTTTATTTGCTTAATTACTTATGTTATTATTTATTATTTCAATTATGGATAAATGAAATATATGAAATCATCTTAGATGTGATGTGTGCTTGCATATGTGTGAAAAGTAACCTCTGTTTTGCAGGATTATTAGAATAGGAGTTTTCTTTTCTATTTTTTGATGTAATTAATGGAATAAGGAATTTTCGAGGCAATGTAATCCTTAATCCCAATTGCCCCTTATTTCTATTTTGTATGTATTTATTAGAATATGTTATTTTTATGGGTTGTAATCTTTAATCCTTTTCCCCGATTTTATTTTGTTTATTCATGTGTTTATTTTCATTTATTATTTCGTGCATGCTTGTGTGCTACATGTTATATGCTTACTTAGCTTACTTGCTTACATGATCACTTATTTGATTGATGAATGCTCATTTATTTATTTATTCTATGATGTATGCTCGTCAATCCAATCTCGTGTTTTAATTCTCAATTTAGACTGACTAATGATTAAGTGTGGTACATGCATCATAAAACCAAAAATAGGGTGATGTAGTGAATAAATAAGCAGTATGTATGATAAGAAATAGGATAAGTAACTCCTACCCCCCGAACTCGAATTCTCTAGTTAAGGAAGTGGATTTTTAATTCACTTTCTCCCGATTCAAATTGGATGGTGATTCCAATCTACAAAGCCTATTCAGGCATATCCTCCCACAAATAATAACAACCGGTAGATGGTCGCCATTAGCCTATGTGCTATGATATCACACTGGTCATGTGCCTCCCAGGAGTATCGCATATAGATATCACTTTTATTAATTGGATGACCAACCGAGTATAATGTATCAGATATAGATTTTACATGATTTAGGTACCTTTAGAAGTCTCTCTACTTTCATCAATTGCTGATTCATTATACTTAGCTTGTGAAGATATTGATTCATTATACTTAAAAGCAAGGTTTAAGTGTGGAAAATTTTGTTAGTGTCAATTCTTGCATTAGTTTTCTATTTATTTTCATAGAATTTATTAGAATTTAATTAGTTTTATTTAAGTTTTTGTGTATAATTAGTGTTAAATTAGGATTTTAGTCAATTAGTTTAATTTTATTTTCTTTTTAGTTTCTTGGCTAATTTTATGTAATTTTATTGCCTTTTAAGGAAATATTGCCTGCCAAGAGTGTTTGAAATTCAAGCCAATAATTAAAGAGCTAAAATTTGAAGATATTCTTTTCATTAGGCAAGAATTTGATGGAGAAAAATTATTATTTTGGTTCTTGGATGAATTTTGTATTATTTTCTCTATAAATAACGAATTTTGGCTCTAGGTTAAAGGGATTCAACCTCGTCATTAGGGTGAAAACATCATCATTAAGAAGTCCAAGCGTGGGATTGAAGAGTTCAACAAGGATTTAAGATTGAAGTGTGTTTACAATGAGTTTTTTTCTTTCCTTTGTATCATGTTTGAAATTCTAGTGCCTTTAGAATAAAATATTATGAATAGCTAAATTATTTATGGTTTGATTTTGGGATAGCTAGTTAAACTTTGAATATCTTTGTTTTGATCTTTGATGATATTAATGTGATAGTTCTTGAGTTTAACTTGAGAACATTGAGAGTATTGTGTGTGCATTTGTATATTTGTGATTTTGTGCTCATTTTGTGTACCTAGAAACATTAATTGATCATTATTGATTAAGTTGATATTTTCATAGGAATTATTCATCATTTTTATAATTCTTTTTGACTTCTAATCAACATTCCTATTTGCATTTATGTATTTAATGTAGTCTCATGTGTTTGATGCCTATCATTTTCCTTTTTCATATCACTACCATATATGTGAATCATTCCTAAATCTTTTATATGCATTTTTGCATGAACCCCAGCATGCATCACCACCATTTTTGCATGAATTTTGGAATTGCATCATATTGCATGCTCCTCAGCTTGTGATACGAACGTGGTTAACTTGTACCAAACCCATATTCAATCTTGATAACCTTGCCAAGGATCGTTCATAAACCAAGCAAAAGAAAACTCTAATCCCCAACAAGACCCTTAAATAATCTGTACTTAAGAACCTTAATTACAAAGAATTAAAGGTTGTTTAATATAAACCTAAGATTAACTAAGTCAATTTTAAGTCTAAATTAAACTAGGTTTGAATGTACCAAGCCTTCACTTGATAAATTCACTAAAAGTTCTTTTAAGAACAAAAGAAAAGGACTTAAACCTCACAAGAATTTGAATTTTTGATAATAATATGCTAAAATTCGTATTACAATGCTATAGCCTTTATATAGGCATGTAAACATCCTAATCCTTAAAGGAATAGGTTTCTCACTTATTCCTAAAGACTCCTATAAAGGAAAATCCTTAACTAAAGAGGATTCCCTTAAAAATAAGATAACTAATGACTATTAATGACAACTAAGCAAAAATTTGACCAAGTCTTTAAATATGAGTAATAGCCACTCTCCATCACATCTAGGGTTTTATTTATTAAGAATATTCTTGAAAGATTCTTGATTCTTGTAGATTCCCTTAGCATTTTCTAGAACCTTCCAAAATCTTCAAAATTGCACTTTATGCATTTTGAATGGAAATCGCTCCACTTGAATAGTTTGACATGAATTCTTCATTTT
>CATIWM010682637.1:0-22793 GCA_949671775.1 Mallotus repandus
TTCAATAAATCATAAAATCTCATTTAAATACCACAATTCAAATTATTTCCACAATAAATTATAAAATATATTTATTTTCAATTTAATAGTAAAATTATAACTTATATTTAAATTTTCGTTAATAAACATATATAATTCAAACCTTATAATTAAATTAAAATTTATTGCAAATAATAATTTAAATTACTTAAATGCATTATAAAATTTGCAAATAACTCAATTAAGCTTAAAATAATAATTAAACTTATTATTCATATATTTTTCTAAAATTACTAATAATTAACTAAAAATAGGAAATAATTTATAAAAATTATTTTTATGCCATTTATTACTCAAATACTGTCTAAAACATATTAATTTATATTAATTTCAACAAAAATATAAAATTCACTAATTTTTCCAAAAATCCATTTTTTCACATAAACATTCAAAAATTTATAATAAACTTTCTTCATGAAACTTACTCAAAATAATCAGTAGAATTTATTAAAAATATATTCAACCCAAGATTAGAGCGGTACCAGAAAAGTAACTTCGATCATCGGAAATAGTACAAATTTCAAAATAATTTCAGAAAAATAAATAAAAATCATCAATGGGTAGCTCATAACATCTACAAAAAGTAATCCTAAAGGACCAACATGTAATAAAATCATTAACAAGCTCAAAACGACAATTTACTCAAGAACACATAAACTAAAAATCGAATTTTGAAAGGTTTACCGGAGTTAGTTCCTTAAACAAATTAAGAATATGGGAAGCCTAGAGGATTAGGAAGCTAAAGAACTAAATATTTTCGGCTGGGAACGTCGAAAAAATCACCGGCCAAAAATTACAAACCAGCCAAAAACAGAACCGAACCGAACCGAAGGAATCGGAGAAGAGGGCTGCTGCTGGACGGCGGTCAGGCGACGGCGAGGTGGCTACAGCGGCGAGGGGTTGGTGATGACAGTGGCTGCTGGTTCAGTTCCGATGGAGGAAGAAAGAAAGAAGGAAAAGAAATGGTGATGAGGAAGAAGAATTGAAGTGACTACTGCCACTTCACGAAATTTTTTTTTAAATAAAAACTGCTCTCCTTGTCCTTTTCTCTTTTTTTATTAAAAAAAAAATAAAAATAATAGAAGAATACTAACATAAAAATCAATCTCTCTCTCTAAATCTTAAAATACACACAATAAAATAATTTTATTAAAATAAAATTAACCCACTTTTATAAACTAATAATTAAAATAATTTTCATCACAAATTATTCAAATTTAATTTCAAAAATAATACTTTCAGTATTAATAAAATATTTATTAATACTGCAAATCTCAAAATATATTTTAAAATTTTTAAAATAAATTCGGGTATTTACAATTATATTAATTAGTCCCAAACGACTATTATTATTATTATTATCATCATCGTCATCGTCGTTGTTTTTAAAATCAGCTGTTAATTGGAGAGAAGTCACACATATATAACAAACTTATAATTTTTGTAGCGTATGTTATATAAATAGCAAATTAGCAAAGTACTAAGAAAAATTAGAATAACGGTGCTTCTTCCTCTGTATTGGTACTGTTTTAGTATTTTCTTAGCCAAAGTGGCCAAAAAAACTATCCTCTCCTCTGTCATTTTCTGTTTTTTTTTTTGTATTATCTAGCAATAATATAGTCTTTTTATAATTTGTTGTTTTTATCTTCATAGTTGTTTATCCTTTAGTGCTAGATCCTTAGATATAGTTTATCATGATATTTTGTTTATAATTTTGGTTTGTCTGATCTATTAATAGGATAATTTATTGGTAGATTATGATAATTATGTTTTGATTTGGTGGATTTATAAATAATTATAGCTCATATTAAGATCCTATTTGACTTCTAAGTCACATATAATATTTATGTTGATAGTCTAAGGATTATTTTTCAAAATTCATTGTTAGAATATAATGTTATCCCTTAATTTTAAGATTTATTATTTTGTGCTGGTATATTCTTTCTTTATGTAAGAGTTATCATTGATTATAAATCTCATATGATGAATGAAAATTTCATCTTTGTTCAAAAAAAGAAAAAAAGAAAAATTAGAATAACACTTAAATTAGCCAAGAAATGAAAAAAAAAGGGCTTAAATCTAAATAAAACTATTCTTGACTATAAATAAAAACTAAAATAGGCTAGGAGCAGGGACAAGTGCATGACGTACAGCTCCATTACAAAAATTCTTCAGTAGAGGTGCGAAAAAAGGGTGCAATGGGAACATTTGAGGCCAACAAGAGTCTTGGATTAATAAGATAGCATGATAACAAGAAGTCCCAATTTCACCAATTTGGCCCTTACTAAGTGCGTTCATAACTTCAACAAAGCATCCCTCAATTTTGAGTACACTTGACCAACATGCTCCATTTCCAAGCTGCCCTGGTGCTAGCCATGGAAATGGTAATTCAGGTAGGGATCCTAGAAGTGGTTCCAGTTGTGATAGTCCTATTAGAGCCAAAGCTGCTATGCTTACAATAACAGATAGCAATAGGTGTCTGTGATGTTTCATAGGTAGCAATGTTGTTGCCATCAGGAATGCGCTAATAACTAAGTATTTTTTTTAGGAATTTGCTTGTGGTTTGTCAAAAGATTATAGGAGGGTTTTTTATATATTGCTTTCATGTTTGGAGTTACTTGTAGATTTTAAGAGTAATGTAAATGCAAGAGTTTCGTAGGACTTTAAATTTATAAGAATTTATTTTGACGGTGTTATGCGATACATGTATTTTAAAAAAACTCAATACATTTAACCTTAAAAAATAAAATTAGTAATTTTTGGCTCAATTTGGTTAAGGTTTAAATGCTTGAAAAAGGGCATAATATGAAAATGTGATAGTATCATATTGGGGTACGTTGCAAGTGTATGGTCTTGACAAGTAGTATAAAAAGTTATCGTCCCACAAAAATTTCAATCTATGCACCTATTTACTAATTTCTTATTGGCTAAAGCTTCAATTAATTTTATGTTTAACAAATCAAAATCTTGAATTGAGGAAATTAATTTTAACATGAAGAATGAATACAAAATAGAACAAACAATCTATGAATATGCAATTTGCTATGAATCAATTCTCTCACAATCATTAAATAAATCTAGTCTAAGAACTCTTTGATTTTTTTCACACCCAAGGGTTTTCTTTTAATTCTAGTTAGTATCTTTTAAGTAATAACTAGATTCAATTCATAACCAAAATCAAAATATCTAAACCCAATTCTCTTTGCAATTTAGGTAACATCAGTTTTGAAATTACAAATTAATTAGCTTTACCCAATTAGGAATTTCCCTTATTAGTGTTGTCTCCAAGTATCAATAAAAGAAATTTACATTCATAAAACAATTAAGTTATGATTTTGTAATATATAACCTAACCTATATCATGTTAATGGTGATCAATCACTAACAAGCATTTAAAACAATGAACATAATATGCAAAATGATCGAAAATTTAATTGACTAAAAAATATTAATCAATTCCTAACAAAAGAAAACCTAGCCAAACATAATATCAATTATCCCAAAATAAACAAAAGTTAAACCCATAATAATTACAAGATAGAGAAGAGTAGAGAATGAATAAAAAATAGAATCTTTAAATCTTCAATCTTTTCTTCAATGTTCTTTAATTATTTTTAGGTTTGCCTGTGCTTTTTAGAGTCATTCCTCACCAAAAAATTCCTTAGAAACAATCAATTTATGTCCCCCACATCAAAAGCCTAGAGTCTCACTCAAATACGTCTCGTTTAAGTGACAAAATTCTAAAATTCAAATTGGATGTGATCGCGGCAACATGCGAAACTCCTCTCTATAGGTCTCAACTTCAATTGCAGCAGCAAATTCTCTCTCGAAACATGTAAATTCTTGCTATAACAGCTCTTCCCCTATGATAGTAGTAGTATTTTTTATGCCAAAATGCATCCAAAAAGCCTTCTTCTCCATCTAATTGCCCATTAATTACAAAAAAAAAAGAATAAAACATAAAAAATCTAAAAATAATAAATAATCTAAAACAAATAAAAAAGAACCTAAAACTAATGCAAAATACACACAATCAAATACTCCCACACTTAAATCTTTGCTTGTCCTCAAACAAATGCATAAGAACGCCTATCAACACAACAAATCAAACACATTTACAAACTTAACTTGACCATCAATCATAATTTCCAAGTAACACAAAACTCATAATCTCCAAACTAAACTGATAACTCAAAGTCAATGACATAAGATTTACCAAGTGAAGAGCAAACTTTTTAGTTGAACTCTCAAAAATTTATAAGTTACATTCAAGAAAATGGAAGCAAATAGAACATATATCTTAACCTTAGCAACTCTTAAATCTAAAACACAAGCAACATTTATTTATCTATATATTTATTTTTTTCTTCTCTCTTATGCATTCTTCCTAATCTTAGTATCCTCCGTCGTTCCTACACTACTAAGCGTGGATACCGCCGAATGGGTCTTTTGGATACTCATACTCTTCTATATAGAGCATTAGAGTAGTTTGAGAGCATATGAAGATTTGAAAATTTATATCTTAGCTCCTTAATATAAGATAATTTTTTTTTTATAGAGCAACCATATTATTTGTAAACCCAAAAATCAAACTAAAGATCAAAATTTAGTTATGCTTACAAACATTTTTCTTAAACATCAAATCGATTAGTCAAAAGAAAAGTGAGCATTAAGTTCATTAATGTTTCAAAAGTCTTTAACCATAAATTATCAATCTAACTTAAAAATCACAAATTAAGAATTAATTGGAGATTATAACACATGTGCAAGATAATCACATCCAATGTATCTAACTCATGATAGTGATAGGCTTCAAAAATTCAAGTGTTTATATGCAATCAATTAATAACTATGCTTCCTAAAGTTCTAACAAAATAAATTAAAACAAATAAAAATAAAATCTGGCAAAATGCTTATCACATGCAAATGCTAATCCCCTCTAGATGTGTGTAATTTTTACACATGTTTTAGTTGAATTTTAATGAATTTTGGATGAGTAAATAATTATATTTGGGTAGAATTTTGGTTTAATTAGGAAATATTTTTACTTTAGAATTTTAGTTAAGTTTTTATTATTTTTGGTTATTTTAGTCTAATTAGAAGTTTTTATTTAGTACTAATTATTATCCCTTTTTATAGGAAGTTTAGAAAAAGAATTCCCAAAATACAAGGATTTGGCATAGCATGGCCATGGCACGGGCGTGCTTGTACCCATGCCATACAATGGAAAGAAGAAGCAGAAAACACGCTTTCAATGCGACCATGCTGCAGGTTGTTTCCTCATCTAGAACTAAAAGGATCTTTCGACACGGGGTTAGCACGATCATGTCACTGACCTTGTCCTCTACTACCTAACTTGAAGATTTTATAAAGAAGCAACATGGTTGGATGCACAACCGTGTGCCAGGCTGTACAATGACCTAGAAAGTAATATTTCAACTTAAGCATAGGCATGTTATGGCTATGCCAAAAAATGAGACTTAGCACAGGTAAAGACACAACTGTGTTTCAGGTCATGTTGAACGAAGGAAGTTTTCCTTAACAAAAAGGATTGGAGAATTCAGGATCTATTAGGTCTTCATCGAGTCTTTCATATATAAAGGGATATTTAGGTGATTTATTAGGGATTCATGAGCACTTTTTGGAGTCACGAGTAAGAGCTTAAACAAGGAGTGAAGAAGAAGATTTTTTGCCATAAGAACTATATGTGGCTAAATACTTTTTAGGGTTTAGGTTAGGAGTAGCTATTATATGATGTGATTGAACACAAATCTTTTATTAATTTGATTTCAGTTAATTCTATGCGTTGTGCTTAATTTCTTGCTTTCATTCTAGGCATGTTTGATTGCATATTTATGAGTGAATTAACCAATGAGACTTGAGGAAATTTACTAGCTTAAGACTCATAGAACTTAGATCACTCGACCATGAGAGCAAGTGAGCTCTTTGGGGGTAAATTAATTATTAAGATGCTTAATGAGTTTTGATTAACTTTTTAATCATAAGAGTAGGTTAAACTTTAATCTTAACATTCTTAATTGAACTCGAAAGAGTCTTTAGGTATTTCAGGACAATTAGCCTTTACTAGAATCATAGATTTAATAATTAAAGCTTTCATGATATGATTGGAATAGTTAAACTAAACCTTAGCTTTATGTTTTAATCATTTAATTTTCTCTTAATTTTAGTTGCTTAGATTTATACTTTGATTTATTTAATTACCTTATTCAATGTGCTAGCTAAGATATAAGTAGAAAAAAATTAGTACTCAGTATACAATCCTCGAGGGAATAATATATTTTATATTACAATTCATAATCCATGCACTTATGAATTTTGAACGCAACACTTCCCCCACACTTAAACTTCATATTGCTCTTAATGTGAAAATCAAGCATGTTACATAAGTAAACAGTCAACATTAAAATAATGTAATAAAGTAGGTCAAACTAAAATTAAAATAGGGAATAGACAATTCCCCTCAATGAGGTGATCTAAGACGTGATGGAGATGAAATGTGATAGCTTGAGGCCTTTATAAACCACTTAAGACATATCTTTTACAAGCTGTGCCTTACTACCAATGTATTGAGTTATTGTTGGAGTTTGTAAAATCTAGCATCCATGCACATCTCCAACTGGTTAAAGCAAGCTAACACCTACTGCCATGCTGAAGAGTCACTCAAAGCAACACCAGATGCACCACCAATATCATCCATCTCCTCATCCTCACTATCATCATCTTCCTCATCGTTAGACATATCAACAACATCATGACGATTTGCGGATTTGTTTAGCAAACAAGATCGTTGGGTGTTAGGATTCCATAACTCTATTATGTCTGTAATCTTAGTCCTAACTAACAAATCCATATTAATAGTCCCTAGAGTGAAGGTCTCCATTTTGCAGACAAAAGGGTCAAAAGAATAAAAGTACATTGCTAATTCAGAAATAATGTGTCTCAATGAAAGTAAGGCCTTGTGGTTGTGAACTACATGCCACATTGTTTGGAGAATATATAATAAAGTGCAAATTCTTGTGTTTGTATACATACAGCTTAGTATGAGAAGTTCAAAGTGAGAGGTTTTGTTACTCTTCTATTTTGAAATATCAAATGTGCCATAAAATTTATGCAGAATAAGAAAACAATGATTTAAGATGTGGTGTCAGATGGCAAGACTTATATTAGAATCCTTCAAAGATTTTGCTCCAAAAATATTTCAAATTAAAATTAGAAGAGGGCTCATAAATTTCATTCCTTCTAAAATCAAAGGCACAAAACATCAATTTATAGTCCAATTAATAAAATTTACCCAAAAATCTAAATGAATAGATGTTTGGGCTCCTATCCATAACCTTTAACGTGTGTTGCTAAAGATTGTAATTTTTTACCTTTCTTCATAAGTATAGATCAAGAATGAAGCTTAGTATGCATTTGAAAAATCCTTTCGATCAAAGGTAGCATTTTATGTTACAGCCCTTCTGCCTTTAGCTTTCGTTGCAATATGCTTCTCTTTAGGAATTCTGAATAAGATATAAACATGACAAGAAAATTGATTAAAAAAGATATTAGAGGAAATGGGGTTTGTGAGAGGTTGGTGTGGATGTGTGAAATTGAAAGGAATTGAAGGGAATTTTAAAGGGAGTTTGTAGAAATAGAAAGAGGAGATAGAGTTTTAGGGAGATTGGGAATTAAAGGGAAAATAAGGACTATGGAAATAAGGGGAAGAGTTATGTTTATATAGGGAAAAGAGGCATAAGGAAAAGCAAAGAGTTTCTTTTTGATGGTTTACTAGTTGCAGACATAGCATTTAGCTTGCAACCAAATTAATTTTAGAATAAGGCTTATCTTGAAACAAACAGATAGTCATCGCAGTCGCAATTTTTTGATGTCGTCTCCTAAAAGAAGAACACAAAATTAAAGTTGAAACAATGAAAATTAGAAATAAATACCATAAAATAAATTGTGCAATACTGAAAAAAAGATAAAAAGACACAAAAATTAGTTCTAAGTTATGGTTGTTAGCTTGACACCTTTTTAATTTCAAGGCTATGCCTGTAAAGTGAGATTATACCTCTACTAGGGCATTAAGCCACCATAATATATCTTGCAACTATGTCCATTAGCCTTAAACATCTCACCTTTAGTGTTCATTAACTCTAGAACTCTATGAGGAAAAATATGTACCACTTGAAATGGTCCACTCCTCCTTGATTTCAATTTTCTTGGAAACAAACTCAATCTAATAACACAAAATCACTTACCTTGAAATCCTTTTAAGAATGTAAGCATCATGACACTTTTTTGTCGTCTCCTTACAACTTGGCATTCTCATATGCTTGAAACCTTATTTCATTAAGCTTATTCAGTTGCAAGAGTCTCTTTTCACTAACAACTTTTATATCAATATTTAGCATTTTTATTATCCAATAAGCTCGATGCTTTAACTCTACATGAAGGTGACAAGCTTTTCCAAAAATCAACCTATATGATGAGAGACTAATAAGCACCTTAAATGTTGTTCTGTATAACCACAATGCAACATCTAACTTCATGGCCCAATCCTTTCTTGAAGTTCCAACTATCTTTTCTAGTATCATTTTAAGTTCATGGTTTGTCACTTTCACATGTCCACTCATCTAGGGATGATATGGAGTTGCCACCGTATGATGTACCTCATATTTCTTAATCAAAGAGTCAAATTACTTATTGCAAAAATATGAGCTTCCATCACTAATAATAGTAGCTTTAAGGACCCAAAATATAGTGAAAACCTTCTTAAGGAATTTCACCACCACCTTAGCATCATTAGTAGGTGAAGCTAATGCTTATGCCCACTTAAACACATAATCAACTCCCATCAGGATGAATCTATTCCCAAAAGAATATGGAGTATAAACTCCAGTGGAGTACATTGGCATTTATCACAATGGAGTATAAACTCCCTAGCATCTTTGAACAATGATGGTCAAAAGAACACATATTCTAATACTTTTGTAGCTATCTTTATTGCATCATAAAGACATCCATAAATTGAGTCATGACACTGGGAAAGAACATCATGCACCTTTGAATCAAGAGTACAATGCCAAATTAACCCCATCTCCAACAATTTTGTAAAGGAAGGCGTCCTCCCACAAATATTGCCTAACTTTAAGCAAAAACCTCTCCTTTTGCTGACAAGAAAGGTAATCAGGTATAACATCACCTACCAAATTATTTATAAAGTGAACATACTACGGTGTAAAAAAATACTACAAAGCTAAAATAAACTCATTAAGAAAACCATCATCAATTAATGGTTGCTTATTATCTTTCTCTAACCTAGATAAATGATCTACTACTACATTTTTGAACCCTTATTGTCTCTAATATTTAAATCAAGTTCTTACAGTGGTAGCATCATTTAATGAGTTGAGGCTTGGCATGTTTCTTAATAATAAGGTACTTGATGGCTGAATTGTTAGTGTAAATAATGACCTTGGAACCAAGAAGATAGGAACATAACTTGTCTATAGTAAAGACCACGATTAACATCTCTTTTTCTGTTGTAGTGTAGTTTAATTGTGCATCTGCCAAAGTCCAACTATGGCATAGTAGATTATTGAAGTCTTTTATCTTTTCCCTATCCTAAAATAGCTCCAATTGTGTGATCACTTGCATCACATATAATCTCAAAGGGTAAATACTAGTGTAAAAGTGTAATTATTGGGGCTAAAATTAGTGCCTCTTTTAACCTATGAAAAGCACTTAAACAAGCATCATCAAACTCAAAAGGCAAATCTTTGATAAAAAAATTAGTTAAAGGTTTGACAATAAGTGAAAAATCCTTATTGAAACGCCGATAAAAACCAACATGCCCTAAAAAACCTCTAACTCCCTTTATCGATATAGGAGGTTGCAACTTCTCCATGATCTATGTTTTGGTTCTATCTACCTCAATTCCTTTACTCAATATTTTGTGTCCTAATGCTATGCTTTCATCCAGAATAAAGTGACATTCTCCCAATTCAAAACTAGGTTAGTCTCCTTACAATGCTTGAGCACCTAATCAAGGTTAGCTAAACAGAATTAAATGAAGCACCAAAAATAGAAAAGGCATCCATAAACACTTCCATAATAGCCTCTGGAAAGTTGCATGAGCATTACACAATTCAAATTGCATTTGTCGATAGGCAAAGGTACCATAAGGACATGTAAATGTTGTCCTATCTTGATCTTCTGAAAATATAAAAATTTGGTTATAACCAGAACATCCATCAAGAAAACATTAAAAAACATGTCCTATAATTGTTTCTTACACTTGGTCAATTAAAGGAAGAGGAATATGATCCTTCTTAGTGGCCTTATTTAATTTCTTATAGTTTATACACATTCCCTACCTATCAACTACCCTCTTTAAACTTAATTCCCCTTTCTTAATTTTAACCACTGCCATCCTAATTTTTTTAAGTACAAGCTGAATTAGACTCATCCAATCACTATTAAAAATAGGATAAATTATACATGCATATCAAAGCTTTATAATCTCCTTTTAACCAAAAGTTCAGGTCTAGTGAATGTGTGTACTTGTTCTCATTCACTCTTTAATGCAATACCTTTTCTGCTTATGATCCTTACTCTCATCTATAGAAAAATTTACCTTTTTTACACACTCATCAATTGCAATAATTTTCATGCACATATCATCTTCTAAAGGGTACTTTATTAGTTTTGACATCAAAAACTCAAATTTCTTATCTTCTACCCTCAAAGTTAGCTTACCCTCATGTGCATTAATCAAAGCCTCACTAGTGTTTAAGAATGGGCTACCCAATATCAAGGGACATGTTCTGTCCTCCTCAAAATCTAAAACAACAAAATTAACTGGAAAAATAAACTTCTCTACCTTAATGAACACATCTTCAATCACAGTATATGGCTTTTTGATTGAATGGTCTGCTAGTTGTAATAATATGTTGATGGCTTTCACATCCCCTAATCTAAGTTTTCTGAAAATAGAAAGAGGCAGTAGATTAATGTTTGCTCCTAAATTACACAAACATTTAGAAAATTCATTAGTGTCAATAATGCAAGAGATAGTAATACTCCTTGGATCCTTCAATTTGACTGGAATTTTCCTTAAGATGATCGAGTTGCATGTCTTTGCCCAAAGTACTTATAGACGACAAGGTTTAGCATGCACCCAGGTATATTGCAACTATGACACAGTTTGAGCTCAGGGCTTTAGAGAACACACTTCTACAACATTAAGACATAGTGTGGAGATGAGGAGTTGTCACCCAGGGTAGTAACTGGGACAACTGATGAGTGGTGGTAACTCGATTCTCTAAAAGAAAGTTAGCACTATAACTAGCAGATTCTAGATACGGAATACCAACTTCTTTCAATCTCGTGTTCATTTAGAATTTGTTTATGAATTACTATCTTATTCTTTAATTATATGCAATTTCATATCAAACCCTAATTTAGCAATCAACTCCAAGCAACTAGTCATATGAAAAAGTATATAAAAACTGCATTCATTTAAGCTCATTATCCCAAAGTTAGTCTAATTTACGCTGATTTCAATTAAATGCATTAAGTCTACATGTTTTAATTTACAAGTGAGCCGAAAAGCTAAAAAGCCTAACTCCTATTTAATTTTAGTTAAATAAGCCTAGGTCTACTTAGTTTAATTTTTAAAATGGGCCTAAGTCTATAAATTTATGAAAGACTTTGAGTTAGTGGGTTTAATTCTACATATTTTAATTCTAAGATGAGCTTCACTCTACATTTTATGGAAAGGAGCTTAATTAAATAGGCTATGTCTAATTAATTAAATTATCCTACAGGTGGGCCTACGTCTAAATTAGCTAAGTGGGCCTAAATGCATTTTAACCTAAAATCTAATTAATTATGGGCCTAAAATCCATTTTAATTAGTTAAACTTGAACCTTATTAAGTTAAGCCTATTTATATGGCCTAATAATTAAACCTATGGGCCTAAAGTTATGAGCTTAAAACAAGCAAAGCCAATTAAAACAAACAAGCCATAAAAATAATAAATACAATTTAAAGCCCAAACAATCAAATAATTAAAGAAAATACATACATTATTTCTAACCCTAATTCAATTTACATGTAATCTAATTTAACTATGACCACCATAGATTTTAATTAGGATTTTACCGAATTGAACATAATTTACTAATTGATTCTAAAGAATGCAAAAAAGTAAAGTTTTACTATTTTCCCTCTACTATGGATGTTTACAATTGCTACGAACAAAATCAAATAAAATTATACAACCCAAAACCAAAATAAATACACAATGAAACTACTATTAAAATACATAAATAAACCAAAAATAAAATAAACACAAAAATCTAAAATCTATGTGAAATCATTACAGGGTTTTAAATCCATGGCATTCCATGGATCTTCATGGATTTTTCTCTAGTTCAACCACAAGTTACTCCATTACTCCCACATAGTCATCACATAAAAAGGCACAAAAAACAAGAAAGAAAATGATTAGAGTATTAATAATAAAATTAAAAGTAAAAAATAAAATTAAAATAAATAAAGAAAAAGAAAAGGAGAAGAGATGAATTATGTGGATGCAATATTGATTGCTCCTCAGAGGTTTTATTCACCGTTTGTGGTTGGAATAGAATCTGCAGACTTGAGTTTTATTTCTCAGGCTTAATTGATATTTTGTAAACCAATGACTTTCCTTTTCAAAGAATGTAAAAGAAAACCAAAAGAAGGAGAATTTTTTTCCTCTTTACGTAAAGCCTTTTTTTAAGAAAAGAGAGCCTCCCCCTTTTCAACATAAAAGCCAATAGGTTTTTATAAAAAGGGGTTAGTCTCCTGTGATTTTGATAAATCACAGGAGATAAAATGCAATATTTATCTCAAAAAAAAATGTTAATAATACGTTATTATCAACGTATTTATCAAATAAAGATCCCTTTTTATTATTTTTCAACTAATGAAAGCAGAGAAAAATTCTTTTTCAAAAATTTAAAAAATGGGAAATTAGGAGCGGAGATGGTCAGACCTGTGCAATTCTGACTAGAATTGTTTACTTTTAATTACAAAATGACCCTCAAAAGAATCAAAGCCTTACAATTAGGTCCTTAAAAACATTATAATTAAGTCTTGAGATTCAAAAATCGAAATCTAAAGACCTATTTGTAGCAAATTATTATCATTAGATCCTTTATCGCGTCCACCCTCAAGTCATCTCGAAATTGGGTGCTTACAGTATAGTCCTATGATCATCCCATCTATGCTTATTTATGATCAAGTCCTTTAGGAGTTTTTCATACTTGGACATCTAAACAAGTGCTTAAGCAAAAGGTATGTTAATATTCAGCTTTTTAAAAATTTTAAAAATTTTGGAAAATGTTCCTCAACTTTATATTTCTTTAGTATATGAGGAAATGGAATCTTTGGTACATAGGTTAAAGGTATGGAATTTGAAGCCATATCCTTTACCACATTTATCACACTCTTCCTTTACCATATCCTCAACAATGACATACTAATCATCTTCCTTTTCTTCAGCCTCTTTAGAAATTTCATCTTAATATTTTAGATTCTTACCACTTCGTAAAGTGATAGCCTTCAACTCTATTGGATTAGACTCTACAGTACTTAGAAGATTACCTTATACTTTTGTTTCCACTACATTAGCAAGTTGGCCTAACTGTATTTAAAAGTTGTGGATTGAAGAGGAATGGTTCTTTGTAATTTAATCAAACTTAGCCTCCATCCTTTTATGGTTTTCCTTTTGGTTTGACAACTTTTTAGTAATGACATCCAAGAATTTAGCTAACTTGATTTATGCTGATGCAACATCTTTTTCCTCAAACATTTAAGCTGTAGATTTTGTTTATTAAAAAAGAATAAGTAAGTTAATTAAACTAAAAACTAAGTCTCCAATTGATTAAAATAAATAATTAAGGGTCTTAATTTATATTTAAAACAAAGAAGGATGACCTTTGTGCATGAAGTCGATGAGGTGTCAAAAAATAGAGAGAAGAGTCTTATGCAAAGAGACACTTATCTCTACAAAAAAAAAATTTCATGCAAAGAGACACATGTCTCTACCAAAAAAAAAGAGAGAAGTTATGTTTAAAAACACAGAAGAAAGGATAGGAAAGGAAGATAATTTTTACTCTAAAAAAAGAAAAGAACTTGAACAAGAAAAAGAAGAAGATGATGAAAGAGTTAGAGAAGAGAGTAAGGGTTGGTTCAGTTTTAAAAGAACACAAGGTAGGAAAGATCTTTTTTGCATGTCAAATTTTCATCATGAATTCAGCTTGATCAAAGACATGCATCACTTGGATTTTGTTGGTTCATGTGTTTTATTGTTTTTGACCTTTAGGAAATCAGTTTGGTGGTGAGGAACAGTGGGTAGAGCTTGATTTTTCTAGAATTAAGCTTCAAAGAGGAGAGATTTCCTTGCATGTTAACATTCCTTTAAAGGGTTGAGTTTGATTAAAACATGCATGTTGGTTTTAGTTACTCTAGATGATTGTATCATAGAATTTTTATTAAGAATAGGTGATTAACAAGTTTGAGGAGGATCCAAGTTGGTTTTCAACTCAAAATTGTGAGGGTATTTCATTTTATTTTATCTTTTAACTTCTTATTCAAAACTTCTTGAGATTTGCTATGAAATTTTTGTCGATGTTTTAAGCTTATTAATTGCCCAAGATTTTATTAAATATTGGTTATGAATTGAATTATAATGTCAATTTGGTTGAATTACAAATCAAGAACACAACAAAATTTTTCTTATAAAACTTTAGAAATTTGAAGCTACAGATCTGTTATGAATAATAAATTGTATAAGCCATATTTGGAGTTCTGTAACTCTAAATGATGTATGTTAGGAAGAATAATGCAATAGACTTGATTAAAACCTCCCTACTTGCTAGTGAAAGGAATCTACATTTCCACGATGACATCTTAGATTTAGTTTTCAATAAGAAAGTTACATAGAGGTCTTCAAGTTGTCACCCAATCCAGATGGATACTAAGATACTTCGTTGTATATTTAGATTCATCAATATCAAAGTGCTTGCAAATTCTCTCCTTTGAACTTTCATTAACATTTTTACTAAAAACTAATTCAGACTTATCAAGTTTATCTTCATCTTATATTCTGCAAGAAAATCATAAAGGATATTCTTCAGAGAAGAGGATTCTTCAATGGTAGCCTCCCTAAAAAGAATGGCATCATTTGCAAAAAAGGAATGAGTTAATTTTGGGCAGTGTCTAGATAATTTAAAGTCACTGATTCTACCTTAAAGATTCCCCAGGTGAAGAGAATACGATAAAGCATCAGAAATCAATAAGTAGGGAGATGTTAACAGATAAACATTAGCATAGAGGTTATTATATCTGTTACAGTTACTTACTATATATATATTCATTGTACATGTATAAGTGTTGTTAAGTCATAATACAATATACGTGATTTTGCTCTCACTCTACAATTATAACTTGGTATCAGAGCTAATCCAAAAATGGCGACATCTGCGTCTATTTATTCTTCTTTTTCTTCCTCTTCTTCTCCGCCTACTTCCTCTGTTGCCTTACCAACCACTCTCCTCACCTTTCCCTCAAATTCACCTATATAGATCAGCCAAAATTTTCCCATTAAATTGACATCCAAACATTATTTACCATGGAAACTTCAGTTTATGCCTCTCTTGAATTTTTACAAACTCCATGGCATTCTTAATAGAATTGAACCATGCCCACCCGAAACTAGAATTAACTCAGAAACACAACAAACTGAACCCAATCCTGATTATGTTCAATGGTTTACTAAGGACTAATTACTTTTTTTTTATGGCTGCTCTCTTCTATAACTGAGGAAGTGTATCCACATCTTTTTGGTCTCAACAGTTTGGTTGATGTTTGGCGGGCTCTTACTACAGTTTTTGGAACTGTAAGTCATGCACAAATGACACAACTAAATATAGAGCTACATAACTTGTCTAAGGTTGACAAATTCATCTTCGAGTTCTTATACCAGGCAAAATCAATTGATGATTTACTCACTCTTACCAGACAACCGATTTCTGATGCAGAGTTCAATGCCATCACTTTTAGACAGCTTGGTGCTGACTACAATCCCATCATTGTTGCTCTTCAACAATGCCCTCTTCCTCCAACCTGTTATGAGTTGCACGACCAATTAATTTCTCATGAGTTATTGCTACAAACTCAACAGCTTGTGCTTCCTAGTATTCATATTGCTCAACGGACTTCAGGTGGCTCATCTTCTTAACCATCTTAATCCTTTCATGGTAGATTTCAATGTCATCGAGGGCGTGGTTGCTAGTCCTATCGCTTATCAGTGTCTTGCCATATTTACGGCTACTAAAATCACTCGGATCTTCAGTGTCGAAAATGTTTTGATTTATCATATTTTGCTGGAAATAATTATGACAATTCTTTTCATGTTTGATCACCCTTCTCTACTCAAGCCAATCTTTCTATTCTACCTCATGACTCCTCTATATTATGCCAGAATGTCGCTTTAACATCTTGGTATCTGGATACGGGAGCCACTCATCATGTTACACCAGACTTGAGTGCACTCTCTTTGGCTAAAGAGTATAAGGGTAAGCAAAAATTACTTGTTGGTGACGGTAAGGGTTTATCGATTACACATGCAGGTAGCAATCATCTTGACACAAAAGGGAAATCTCTTGCATTAAAGGATGTTTTACATGGGCCAACCACTACTAAACCATTATTGTCTGTTCGAAAGTTATGTACTGACAATGAAATGTTTTTTTGAATTTCATAATACTCATTGCCTTGTATAGGATCGAGTAATGAAACAACCGATCCTCCACGACACACTTGATTTTTGGCTGTATAAGCTGCAAAATGTTCTTCACCGTCAACAAAAATTTGATGCAGCTACTTTTATAGTTACTTTAGAAGATTGGCACAATCGACTTGGGCATCCTAATTACCAAACCATTCATGCTTTAGTTCGACAGTTTCAGCTGCTTACTACTTCAAACAACATTTCTAGCAATAAATGTGAAGCTTGTTGTCTTGGCAAGACACACAAGGTTTCTTTACCATTGACACACAATCGGAGTACTAGACCCTTACAGTTAATCCACTCTGATGTATGGGGACCTACCCCAATGTGTTTATCAACTGGTGAAAGATTTTTTGTAATTTTCATAGATGATTTTTCCTCGTTCATATGGTTATTTCCAATCAAGAATAAAAGTGATGTGCCCACACAAAATCAAATGAATTGCAAAATTCAGTCTTTTAATTCTGATTGGGGTGGTGAATTTAGACCGTTGCATACTTATTTTAAGAATACAAGAATTATGCATCGTATAACTTGTCAACACACACATGAACATAATGGTACTGCTGAATGGAAGATTAAAAATATTGTTGATATTGGATTGGCGTTACTTGGGCATTGTGGAGCTCCCTTTAAATACCAGCAATATGCATTTGAGATTGTAGTATTCTTGATAAATTGCATGCCTAGTTCCACTCTTTCAAACCAAATTCCTTTTCAAGTTTTATTTAAAATCTCACCGAATTTTTTATTCTTGAAGGTTTTTGGATGTGCAGTTTATCCACTACTTCGCCCCTATAATAGACATAAGTTCTCCTTTCGTTCCAAGCAATGTGTTTTCATGGGGTATTCTCCATATCACATGGGATATTGGTACCTTGACAAAGATACTGGCCATATTTACATTGCACGTCATGTGCAATTTGATGAAAAAATTTTGCCCTTCAAAGTGCTACCACCCACTACATGTGAGCCCAAACAAGCCGCTCAAAAATCAACAACACATGCCTTGGCTGCAATTGTTCTATCCACTTCCAACAAATTTGACTTCTGCTTCCAATCCACTATCTTCGCCAACAAACATTATTCAGAGTCCTTATTCAGGTCAGTATTCTAGTCCATCCCATCACCAAACCTTATCTTTATCTTCATCCACCACTTCCTTACCAACTCTTGATAAATCCCAATCTGAACTAGACAACACCTAGCAACACCCTTCAATTATCCCACCTGATGGACTTTGCTTAACTGAACCCTCTTCTCAATCATTTGACCAATCATCGACTAATCTACAACCACCTTCCTCCAACATTAATCCGTTACCTGATCATCCTACACCCACCCGATCAACCCAAAACTAACAACACTCATCTCCACCCGAATCATTACCCAAGCAAACTCATCAGATGGAGTTACATAAAAATCCCAAACCTAATGATCGATATGCCTTCTAACCATTCCATCATCTCCTTCTCTTTCCACCTAAAAACCTCGCCAAATACATCAATAAAATTTAAACTATTCTTCACTTTCTATCAAACCTACATCATACACCTAAGCATCCAAATTTCCTTAATGGTGTCATGCCATGGAATAAGAAATTGTTGTCCTTCACTAAACTAATACATGGACATTAGTTTCTAAACCACCAAATGTTAATATTATTGGAAATCGTTGGGTTTACAAAATCAAAAGACATACAGATGGCACAATTGAAAGATATAAGGCACACTTAGTTATAAAAGGTTACACTCAGAAACATGGCTTGGACTATAATGAAACATTTAGTACAATAATTAAGCCAATCACCATACGCACAATCCTCTTAGTTACTATATCTCAAAAATGGTGTTTTAGTCAACTTGATATAAGTAATGCTTTTCTCTATGAGGATTTGGATAAGACTGTATACATGCTTCAATCATAGGGCTTTTTAAGTCGAGAATTTCTAGATTATGTATGCAAGCTTCGTAAATCTCTTTATGGCCTTAAACAAGCCCCAAGAGCTTGGCTTCAAAGGCTAGGCAATTTCTCACTCTAGATTTGCTTTATTGGTTCTAATTTGGACTCATCTTTATTCATCTACAGCAATAATGGCTCCATATGTTTTTTACTCATTTATGTAGATGATGTTCTTCGAATAGGAAATAGTCCAACCATTATCCAAAACATTATAGCCAAACTCTCTTCGAAATTCAAATTACAAGATATTGGTGTCTCCATTATTTCTTGGAAATTTAGATTCATCACTTACCGAATGGCATTGTTCTTTCGCAATAGTCCTACTTGACCAATTTACTGTACAAAATGAACATGTTGACCGCAAACCATGCTCTACGCCTATGACTTCTGATAAACCTCTCTCACTTCAACATGGTACTTAATATCCACAGATGAGGTAAAAAAATATCGCCAATGTTGTGGAAGTCTTCAATATACCAGTATTACTCGACCAAATATATCATTTACGATCAACAAGTTGAGTCAATTTATGCACAAGTTGGCTGATGTTCATTACCAGGCCTTAAAATGTCTACTCCGCTATTTACAAGGCAGTCTTGCTAAAGGGCTATTTTTTTCTAATCACTCTTCTAACAACTTGATTACTTTTAGTGATGCTGATTGGGCTGGTTGTCCTGATGATTGTCGTTCTACCGGTGGTTACCTCATTTATCTTGGCCGAAATCTAATTGGTTGGAATTATAGAAAATAAAAGACTGTTGCTCGCTCCTCCACTAAGTCCGAATTCAAAGTGGTAGCAGACGTCTGTGTGGAACTCAAGTGGCTTCATAATTTGCTTCATGAACTTGGTGTTCTTGCTACTTCTATACCTCATGTGTGGTGTGACAATATAGGTGCTATATTCTTATCTACTAATCCAATTTTTCATGCTAGGACTCGACATATTGAAGTGGACTACCATTTTGTCCGAAACTTAGTTTCATCTAAACAGGTTTCGGTTAGTCCTATCTCCACCTCTGACCAACTAGCTGACATTCTCACGAAGCCGCTTTCCAAGGATCAGTTTCACCATTTTATCTCCAAGCTTCGATTACTTTCTCTTCATCCACCTTCAGCTTATGGGGGTGTTAACAGATAAATATTAGCATAGAGGTTGTTATATTTGTTACAATTACTTACTGTATATATACTCATTGTACATGTATAAGTGTTGTTAAGTCATAATACAATATATGTGATTTTGCTTTCATTCTACAATTATAACTAGAGATAATAGGTCTTCTTGTTGGAGGCCTCAATGGGGAACAAAGTAGCTAGTACAACTTCTATTGAAAGAAATTGAATAACTGATTGTATAGATGCATTCCCAAATCTAGCTGATCCATTTATAGTGAAAACTAAATTTTTGCAACACTAATGGAAGGAAAGACCATTGCACACTATCAAAAGCTTTAACAAAATCAAGCTTTAGAGTAAATTATCCCTTCCTTTAATTTTGTTTTAAGATAATGCATAACTTCATGATTCAAGACAATATTATCTTGAATAGATCTACTAGTAACAAAAATCATCTGATTTTCTGTTATGAACACCGAAAGCACCTCCTTAAGCATATTTGCAAGAATCTTTAATATGATTTTGCAAAGAAAATTACAGCAGCAAATTGAGTGCAAATAATCAAAACACTTCAGGTTTTGAACCTTTGGAACGAAAGAAATAACTGTGTTATTTATGTTTAATGGCATAGCTGAAGTACCAAAGAACTGCTGAACCATTACAATAACATCCTGCAAAACTTCCCAATGGTTCTAAAAGAAAACACCCGAGAAGCCATCAGGCCCCTAGGCTTTGTTGTTTCCTAAGGAGAAAACAACAACTTTAATTTCATCTCTACTAACTTCTCTTATCAAGGTTTGGTTCATTTGTTCAGTAACCAAATAAGGAATATCACCTATTGTTCTTCTTGATAATGATGGCATTTTCGGCTTGAAAATGTTCTGAAAATGCAGAATTGCTGCTCTTTTAATTTGATTTTCATCTGTTATCCACTTACCCATAGAGCTCAAGATCTTAGTAATTTGATTCCTTTGCCTTCTTTGAATTACCAATGAGTGAAAGAATTTGGTATTCCTATCTCCTACCTTCAACCAATTTATGTGTGCTCTTTAAGCCTATTTTATTTTCTCTTATTCGTAGAGTTTATTGATCTCCTTCTTTAAGCGATACTCTTCTTCTCTTTGCTCATTATAAAATTCCCCCTTCATAAGAGAGTAAAGCTACTATTCTAACTCATTAATCTTCTTCTGGTAATTCCCCCTCACTCATTGGACCATCTACTTAATTCTATTCTTAGCTTCTTAAATTTTCCTTCTATAATAAAATTCTCCGAACAAGGATGAGTTTTAGTCTCACAATAGTGCTTAATGATCTCTTGCCATTCCAAAATTAGGTCCCATTTAGCCTCATATTGAAAGAACTTTCTCTTTCTTACTAATTGCCATTCAAGCAATAGAATCATAGGATGATGATATGAGCCTAGGAAAGACTCATGAAGGACCTGTGCATACTCAAACTTCATTCACCATTCAACATTACACAAAGCCCTGTTTAATCGAGCTTGGATATTACTAGGAAAGTTCTGACGAGAAGAATCCTAAAAAATAATTGAGGGGGGGTCAAACCTCACTGAGTGAATTATTATTATATAAATATATGCAACCTAATGACATAGACATTCAAGCATCAGTATAATAATAACTATATATTTATATTTGTTTATCTTATACATGCATTTCATACAAATGCTCGAAATCACATTTCACGTCAAAACAATTAAATGTAGAAAGAATTAGGTGGAGGATCGGAGCAAAACACTAAAATGTCCGTAACCTCAAACCTTGTATCTCACTAGCCAATAGGCTTTCTTAAATTCCAAAAAAAAATATTTCTCATAACAGGTTTTACAGTTGACCGGCCCCGAGACCCCTGGTAAATCGAGCTACAGCAGCCTCACTATCGGCATGACTGGCCCCGAGGCCCAGGTCCATCGAGCTTCCGCAATCACACCACTCTCACTCCATAATTCTCAGTAATAAATTTTCTATATGACAAATCATATTATCTCACACCAATAAAATTTTATAGCCTAACATCTAGCGTATTATTGCGCAACAATCCTAGTGTAGCCCACTAGGTAGCACGTTCCACGGCTATCCTCCAAAACATTTATATTATAATTAATATAATGAAATTCATGTTAAAACATGACAACATTCAATATTCACAATTATATATATGAAAGCGTATAAATAAATATTAACAATAATAAATAACATTTAATGTAATATAGCATAATAAAATTATGTTTATTCGAAATATGGATGTTGATGACACATTCTACATGCAATGCATACATATAATAATAACTCACAGTTCAAGTGCACTCCTTTAATCTAGTTCAGCTGGCCCAGTCCTAAAAGCCTAACTCGCGGTGCAACTAAAAGAAAATAATGATAAATAAATAATTAGAAATAATTTTTGAATTTTATACTTTAGAGATTTCTAAAGAACGACTCGATCTAGGACCTGACTCGACTAAGACTGAAAACTTAGAACCAACTTGATGTCACGCTTTACGATAAATCTACCGAAAATTCGACAAAGTGTCTCTTGCTAGAGTCATTCCTGCATGCAAACACGCTTCTAAAATATTCACATATCAGTTTCTCGGGTTGGGCCCCCGAACTACAATTATTGCCCAACCGAGAACTAACACAATTCACAATCAATAAAATAATATAAATTTGAATAATTCACCAAAAGTCATAAAAAATCATTTAAATACCATAATTCAATTTATTTACATAATAAAAACATAAAAGACATTTATTTCCAAAATAAATAATAAAATCCTAATTTATAATTAAATTCCATTATTAAAATATAA